>LPNX010198262.1:22481-89369 GCA_001517045.1 Pseudotsuga menziesii | reverse complement strand
ATATTCCTTATGAAATATTTCTAACCATACAAATGCATTTGACTTGTAGGAAAGATCGCATACATAATCGCCTACAAGCAAAGAAGAATGAAGACTTGTTTTGAAGAACAAGTGACGGCATTTCAAAATGAAGAATAATATGACGAGTGCAGTGACATCATTGATGCAAAACCTTCCAGTCATCAAGAAGAAAGGGAAGACCAGTTCAATAAGAATGATGTCAGGGAGCAGTATCGAGACCTGAAGAGAATTTCATAGTTCCATCATGCAGTAGATGGAAACATCGTGGGATACAAAGCAAGATTCGTAGCATGAGGTTTCTCATGAAAGGAAGGCCTAGACTACGAAGAGACATTTGCAACCAGTAAGAGTTGAAACATATACATGATGAGCTTAATGAATATCTTAACCTTTGCTACAAGGTTGATAGAGGATGACAAGCTCTCAGATGGATGCAAGATGAACTTTTGAAGAAGTTCAAGATAGAGGATATTAGTATCCAGTGATCCTAGATGGATACTACTTGTCACTCTAGTACAGAATGTTTCAGTGCATAGAGTACAGAAGACAGAGGGAGTATGATGCTCCGCTTTAGAGGGAGTGATTGCAGAAGATACTGAGGTTCGACATGGTACGACAGGATGGGCAGATTACTGATGATTCTATGCTTTACTGAGAGTAAAGTGGATTCCAACCTTTGATCCAAGGTTGAAGGTGGAAGACCAGTGATGCTCCTATTATGTGTCGATGCACTATTGTTCTAGGTATGGAGGTGTGGCAGAGTACAGATGGGATCTTCCTTGGACAAGGGAAGTATGCAGTAGAGATCATGAAGAGGTTTGGGATGATGGACTACAAAGCTATGGCTACACCTATGGCATCAAACCTGAAGCTATTGAGTGATGCTTCATCAGATTCGGTTGATGCTACGATGTATCGTCAGATGATTGGGTCATTGATGTACCTGACGAACACGAGACCAGACATTTGCTTTGCTGTGAACACCTTGAGCCAATACTTGAAAGATCCGAGAAGTGTTCACTTGACAGCTGCAAAGCATATTCTGAGGTACCTGAAGGGTACAATTGATTATGGGATCAAGTACGATGCGAATCAGAAGATTAACCTGGAAGGTTATGTTGATTCAGACTGGGCAGGTAGTGCCATCGACAGGAAGAATACTTCGGGATGTTGCTTCAGTATGGGATCAGGCATGATCTCTTGGTTTAGCAGGAAGAAATCCTATGTGGCACTAAGTACAGCTGAAGCAGAGTATGTCGCAGCTTGTTCAGCTAGTTGTTAGGAAGTATGGTTGTGGAAGCTACTGTCTGATATATTTGATCTCCAGTTGGATACTACTTGTATACATTGTGACAACCAGAGTTGTGTGAAGTTGTCAGAGAATCCAGTATTCCATGACAAGTCGAAGCATATCGAGATCAAGTATCACTATATCAGGGATATGGTGCAGAGAGGAGCAGTGAAGCTCCTATATGTTGCGACGGAGGAACATATAGCTGATATATTGACGAAACCATTGGCTAGGCTGAAGTTCGAGTACTTCAGAGAGAGACTTGGTGTTCTCCAGATCGAGGTTCCTTCCAAGAGAAAGTGATGAGACCCATAGCCATTCTGACATGGTGAGAGGATTGGTTCCTTCCATGGTCAGATGTAAGGGCTGAGCCATTCTGTCATGGTGCAAGGATTCAGTTCCTTCCATGTCAGATATGAGTGCTATAGATTCAAAGCCATTCCGACGAGGAGGTCAGATGTAAGGGCTGAGCCATTCTGTCATGGTGAGAGGATTTGGTTCCTTCCATGATAGATATGAGTGCTGATTACCATTATGGGAATGGAGGCACCTGGTCAGTTACCAAGAACACTCAGTCAGGGACTGAGAGAGCCATTTTGACGAGTAGGTCAGATGTAAGGGCTGAGCCATTCTGGTCATGGCTAAAGGATTAAGTTCCTCCCATGACAGATGTGAGTGCTGGCCATTTTGTCGAGTAGGACAGATGTAAGGGAAACTGCCACTCTCCGGGAGAGTGGAGGCGCCTGGTCCGTTACCAGGTAGCTCAGTCAGGGACTGGGGGCCATTCTGATGAGGGTGTAGGATTCAGTTCCTACCAGGTCAGATGTGAGTGCACAAATCTCTCATCATTGTGGTAGGAGGGGCTCCAGCCTGGGTGAGAGTCGTTCATCACTGTGATAGAATGTGTTCTTGTCTGGATGGATGTGCCTTTCTGACGAGTAGGTCAGATGTAAGTGTTGAAATCTCTCATCACTGTGATAGGATGTGTTCTTGTCTGGATGGGAGTCTTCCATCACTGTGATAGGATGTGTTCCTGTCTGGATGGATGTGCCTTTCTGACGAGTAGGTCAGATATAAGTGCAGAGCCATTTCACAGATGGTAGTTGATGTTCCTATCATGCTGGTGAATGTGAGTGCTGGGCCTTTTTGATCTGATTGTAGTTTACTACATGATCAGATGTGAGTGCTGGGCGTGCCTTTCTGACGAGCAGGTCAGATGTAAGTGCTTGGCGAAGACCTACCTGTGGGCTAGGCCTACAACCAGCATGAAAAAGGGATGGCTCTGTAGAAATTCCTATGATGAGATAGTACACACATGATGATGACCAGTGGAGATCCAGATCGAGCTATGATCCAGATCTAGTTATGATGACTCTGAGAGATCCAGATCGAGTGATGATCTAGATCTAGCAGTAGTGATCCAGATCGAGTGATGATCCAGATCCAGTCCAGTGATGATGATCCAGATCGAGTGATGATCGAGATCCAGTGATGACGTTCTATGATGATCCAGATTGAGAGATGATCTAGATCTAGATGACTTGAAGATGAAGATGACTTGAAGACGAGATGATCCAGTTGATACAGAGAAGAAGACCAGTGCTGAAAATTGTGTCGAAAGAATACCTTCCTAGTTAAGAGGGAGTGTTGATGTATATGTAAATTCAGAATGTATTCTTCTATGTATCTTATATATTGTAACCCGATGTTTATTCCGGGATGTCTCTATTATGTATTTGAGTCATGTGGTCATGCCCCGATGTTTCGATCAGGAGGATTAATAATGTAAATAAGTCATATCAAGACATTAGGTAAGTCCCCACAGTTTTGGGGCACTTGAGTTATTATACACTAATTAAGGTGTAGGCTCGAGTAGTAATTGTTAGGTTGAGCCTACGTGTGAAAATGCAATTCAAGTGAACAGATGAATATAAATAGAGAGTGAGAGTCTCTCTATTTATCACTTGTGAAATACATCACTTGCTCTCTCAAGTGTGGCGCACTATTGGAGAAGGAAATACTTTGGATTGACAGAAGACAGAAGGCTATTGCTGTGTTGGGAGGTCATCTTACTAGTTTGGGTTTCACATCTTGTGGTGATACTATATTAGAGGAAGTTGCGGGGTTTTCTCCATTTATGGTTTCCCCGATCAAAACTCTTTGTGTCTCTTGTCTCATGTGATGTGCTTATGTTATTGCTGTGCTTATTATTCTCTCAGTGAAAAGATCCTAACATAATGCTAGCTTAAATGTTGAAAAACTAACAATTTGTTGTTTCTATAGATATGGGAGGTTGGTGTTCGATTTATATCTAGTTTCGAAGTGTCAAGTGTTTGATTTTTGCACTGTTGGTGAGGGTTCTTCAAGTTTCTTTCTTGAATTGTGTTTTTTGAATGCTTTTGTTTTTCTTATATCATGCAACTTATTCATTGGTTTCTCTCTAATATCTAGTTCAAAGATGAGGAGGGAATTATTTTCTAAGGGCTTCTCTTTGTGCAAGTTCCTGGGTTTTTTCATCTCATCAAAGAAATGTTGTGAATATTGATTTTTCTTCTATTCTTTAGCATGGTCATCGTCTCGTATGTTGGAAAAAGTAATTACTCGCAGATCTCTACCTAACTCTCAGTCGACTCTGTCAGAGTCTGTATTAGTCAAGATCTTGTTGATCAGTCTAACAAGAGGGAAGAGTCCACGATTTGGCAATGTAAACTAGTCTAATTTATTTTTGAAGCTAAGTTGTTAGGTAGATAGTTATTACAGTATTTAATGGAGAGTCAGTCGACTCATGTAGAAGCAATTTTCAGGTTTCCTACAAATAGAAGAAGGAGATTGCAAAATTAAGTTAGTCACTAGACACATTAGACAGTGGAGGAATTCAGGGTGAGACGAAGAGAGAAAGAGAAGTTGAAGCTCAAGCTTCTGTGTAAGTGATTCAGTTGAAGAGCCAAAGCTCTATAAAAGGATCAGTCGGTGAGCCGACAAATATGGACAGAAAAGTTTGTAATACCTTTGTTATTTCCGCATAGTTATATATATGAAATAGTTTATGCTTGAATGCATGTTTATTTGGCCGCACAATATTTCCATATTTTCTTGTGTAAATGTCTTTTACAATTACGGTGGAGTGAAAGATAAAGAACCCATAAATTTCTCACTCTGTGAAAGTTACAAGTTTTACGGCACATTGGTCGACTCAAGTCTTGGGCATATGTTTTTATAAGTTCTTTGGAATTGTTAATCTGTTCATTTTTACTTCATCTTACTCACATGTGAAAATCATTTGTAATTTCTTAAGTCTTTTAGACTAAGAAACATACTCTGTAGATTTCAGCCAAAGTAAGTGAATCGACAAGGTCGGTTGAGTGAGCCGACTTAGAGGTCGAAGAGGTAAGCCAACTTGAGAGGTCGAAGAGGTTAGCTGACTTAGAGGTCGAAGTCAGTAGAATTGACAAGTCAAAGTAAATCAGTCGATTCAAAAGGCCAACCAAAGTTGATAGATTTGTCTAGTCGGGAGATAGACAAGTTCCACCTGACAAGTAAAAAAAAAGGAAAAAGAGGTCAGCGTGAAAAAGTGAAAATTAATTTTAATATTAACTGAGCGGTAAACTCAAGTTTAGTCGGCTTAGTCGGATTAGTTCATGCAAAAAATAGTTCTCCTTCCCTTGGTTTTATTTTAAGAAAGTATATGCATCACTAATACATGGTAAACAGGAAGAGAACTATTTTGTGCATGAACAACTCTTGTATCATCTTGGTAAACTCTATATTCCAGAGAAAGAAAGAGTGCATGTGATTCAGGAAGCACATAGTTCATTAATCATGGGACATTTTGGAGTAAGTAAAACATTGTCCGTATTGCAGAATCATTGTTATTGGCCTCAAATGCAAGAAACTGTAGCTAAATATATAAGGGGTTGTGTTATGTGTGCAACAAGTAAGCCTAGCAATAGGAAATTGGGTTTGTACACTCCTCTTCCAGTTTCTTCACGTCCTTGGGAAAGAATTTCTATGGACTTTGTAGGAGGACTACCTATGTCTAGAAAAGGGCATGATTACCTATATGTGGTTGTGGATAGATTCAACAAAATGTGTATCTCGATGCCATGTAACAAGAAAATCACTGCTGAACAAACAACTCCTTTATTCTTTCAAAATGTTTGGGTACATTTTGGGCTACCCACGTCTATTGTATATGATCGGGATTCCAGGTTCTTGGGAAAATTCTGGTCAACTTTATGGGAGCTTATGGACACTAAACTGAAGAAATGTACAGCTTTTCATCCACAGACCGATGGGAAAACAGAGGTAGTGAACCGAACAGTGGTTCAGCTGCTCAGAGGATATTGTAGTAAACATCCTAAACTTTTGGATGAGCAGTTGCAGTATATACAACATGCTTACAATCATGCAGTTCATTCTTCCACGAAAAGATCTCCTTTTGAAACTTGTTTCGGTTATCTGCCAAAAACACCGATGGACTTCTCTTTTGGCAAAGATGCAGTAGATGGACATCATGATGCAGATAAAGCTTTAAAGTTCATTCACAAAATCCAAGCAGTGCAGCAGGTAGTTCAAGAACAGTTGGAAAGGAACCAGGCAAAGTACAAGGCCAAGCATGATAAGCATCGAATTGATCATCAATTTCAGGTAGGTGACAGAGTTTGGTTACATATCACCAAAAGAAAGGATGAAAGGTGAAGGTAAAAATCTTAAACCTATCAGGTATGGTCCTTTTGAGATCTTGGAAAAGATTGGTACTAATGCTTTTCGCTTGAATTTACCTCCATACATGCAAATTTATTCAGTTATCAATGTTGAGAATCTTAAATTATATGAGCCTCCTATGATCATGGATGAGGAAATTAACATACAGATTCCTTCAATAGATGATTTGGCACCTGAATATATAAGATAGTTGCAGGATGATGCTATTCTTGACAGAAATGTAAGGACTTCACGAAGGGGGAATGCTGAGTACCTTCGAGTGGGGTTAAAGGGGATGCATCCTAGCAAATCAAGATGGATGGAGATTGGTAAAGTGAGGGAGATGTACCCTCACATACTTGCAGAATAATTCAGGCTTTTGGTGTTCCAAAAGCTCTCCAATGGGGAGGATTGATCCGATAGATTATTCCTCTTTGAAGATCCAATATGGTACATGGTTCAGAAGCGACAATTGAAGAATATCGGACGACAAAAATACAAATCATCGGAGGTCGGAAGAGATATTCCTCCGCAACGGCAGGTGGCCAAACTCCTAGTCTATCCATGGGGATAACCGGATGCAAAAAAATATGAGGATCGGCGATCGGAAGCATTTCCCTTTCCGCAACGTCGGGGATCGGAAGCCTTTCCCCTTCCACAACGGTGGGGATCGGAATCCTTTCCCTTTCCGCAACGTTGGGGATCGGAATCCTTTCCTATTCTGCCATAGAGGGGCTCACAAAGACTTCTCCCTTTCGCAACGGCAAAAGCTTAATGGACGTTCGGACGGATCGGAAGATGGAACGATTCGACAGCCACAACGACGGAGGCCCAAGAGTTACGGGTTGAGAAGTCAAATCGGGAGACTTTAACAACTGACAGTCCACAATGGCAGAAACCAAAGTGACTAAATCCTCCGTCTCGAAAACCAGCTGACAGCCGATTGAGACCGTCGGAGCCCGTTTCTTATCCTCTTCCGCAATGGCGAAGCACGGTTGACTAAAACTTTCGGCAGTTCAGTTACGTATGGTTCCGGAGGTCAGGTCCTGGGCATGGAAGGATATTCACAGCTTATTCATAATAGTTGGAAAGATTTTCTTGGCAGTTATGCCACAGCTGGAATAATGACGAAAGGCATATGAACAGCCTTGATGCCGCATTTTCTGGAATGTGAGCAGTCGCATTTCTTTGAGCGTTTTGGCTCATTTGTAATGGCAAAGATGATTAATAAAGGAGACTCGGTTCATTGAGAGCAGGAGGGGGGCAACTTTTTTCTCGGTAATGAGAAGCTTGGAGAGGGCATTATGCTGTTCCTTTTGAAGTCGACCATTCTCAGTTATACTTGGCTTCTTTTTTACTGTTGAAGTCCAGTTTTGTAACTTTTAGAGAGAAGGTCTTGAAGACTTTACTGTTAATGTCCAGTTGCTGTGATTGTAAAGAGTCGACTGTTTTCTCTGTTTAGCTGGCTGTTCTTTGTTTTTGAAGGCCAATTTGTATTAGTCTAGAGAAGAGGTCTTGCAGACTTTTGTACATACTGCTGAAATTGATTTGCAGAGTCCAGAACCATTTGTACCATTTTAAAGCCATTAATTGGATCGGTTCCCATTGGAGAGGGACCCAGAGACGTAGCCTAGTGGAGGGGGTGAACTCCGTTATCAAAATTTGTTTGTGACTCTGTTTCTGTGTTTTCTTCCTTGTATCTGTCTCTCATTGTTGTGGTTTTTCATTCCTGTTCTGAGCATTTAATTTCTACTAATGCTTTCCATTAATTAACCTGTTGAACGCATTCTTTTACAACAAAATTTTAATGCACTAAAGTTGAGGTCCTACGGATCACTGTAAGGTTACTTTCAATAGCATTCCTCACCCCTATAAATATTTATTTATGGCAATTGATGAGCTTTAAGAAAAAGTTATCATTTCTCTTGAGGGTTAGAAATCTATTCATCAATGTTCTACACAAATTATTAATCTTACAAATCCATATTATGGTGTACCATACTAGGAGATGGAAAGTAATAGAAACAATTTTCCTTAAAGTCTCATTCAAACAAGCTACAACAAGTGATTTTTTTTTTACATTTAGTGTCTAAGCTAAGCCAAATAATATATTTGATTCATCTCCTTAGAAAAATACTTATGATAATATTTTAATTCATATTTCATGCATTCCATCCATGTGTCATTTAAAATACTTATGATAATATTTTAATTCATATTTCATGCATTCCATCCATGCGTCATTCAGTACTTACTCTTTTTATCCATCTCTTCACCTTAGATTAAAATTTGAAAAAAATCATTTTACATTAAATTTGAAAAACTAAAAACTAAAATGTGTGCATTCCATCCATGCGTCATTTAGTACTCATTTTTTTATCATCTATTCACCTTAGATTAAAATTTGAAAAAAATCATTTTACACCAATTTAAAAAAAAACTAAAAATCCATATGTGGGCACCAAAACATGTCAAACTACCTACGATTGGCATCGTGGTATTCAATCTTGTCATCGTCAAATTTAGCAGGGTAGAACATAGTGAATGGAATGGGAATGTGGTGTTGAGGGTTTATATCATCCTTGGAAGCTTCACATGGATAAAATACCAAACCCTCACGATTTCTTGCTATTGGCATTGTGGTCTTCAACACTGTCATCATGGAATTTATCAGAGTAGCACAGAGTGAAGGCGAGGGGAATGTGGCGTTGAAGGTTTATATCGTCCTTGGAAGCTTGGCATGAAGAAAAGAATAGACCACTCATGGATTCAAATCTGATGTACTCAAACTCATGACTTGATTCATAATTGATGCAGATTATCTTTACGAACTAAGTTTTAACAGCTAAAATGGATGGTGTCAAGATCTCATTCGAAAATCGATGAACCAATATTCACATACAAAAAGATTCTAGGAAGGACATGGCCCGACGATAGATTAGGATTGATCGTGTATGCATCTGAATAAGATAAGATTATACACTAAGATAAGATCATTAACGTAATTGGAAATGATCAAAACCATGAAACATAAAATACAACCTTTAAAGTGGATATATGTGATAAAATTTGGATATATGCACAATTGAGAGTGTTTTCATAGTGGGATTTTAATGCCCCGATTTTGACCCCATTGCATTAGATGTATATGATGATGTATTTATTGTAAATGATCATGGTGTGGAGCTAAAGGCCAAGGCCCCACCGTTGATCGGTTATGCTATGTTTTGGATTTAAATTGTCGCCGATGGTATATCAGGGCATGCGGCATATACTATGTTGGTCATCATGTAAATACACATCTATAATTAATTAAATGAACCCGACTAGCTATGATCGCGGCAACTAAAATGAGAAAGGGGCATGATTTTCACAAGGATAAGGGTGGGGAATTTGTCAAACCTTGGGCCAATGAGGGAAAATACCCATGTGTCTTCTTTCCTTGCTCTACCCAACCACTTTCATTGAAGAATGGCTGCTGGTGGTTGAGGCAGTTATTATCTTTGGGAGTAGGGTGGTAGGACTGTCAGTCCTCACCCACACGCACACTCCACCACGGTTGACTCCACTATGCCCAGGAAAAAAAACTATTGCGATCACCCACGAAGGATACCATTCTCTCCACGATAGTGCTGAAGCTCTCACACACTTTAGATCTTCATTCTCCATTGTTTTTCATCCACGCGCTGTTCATCTTCGTGCAACACCAATTTCTGTTCATGTGCCTCACGCACAGGAATTTTCCCGGCTTTCGGAATGATGTAGCGAGCTGAGAGTCGTGCTCTTTCATCCATGAATTGTTGTGAAGGGCCATTCATGTTTTTGGCTGTCTCATAGACTGGTATGGTCATGTAATTGTTTCTTGCCATTTTAATGTTGAAATTGGAACCGTTGTTCTTCCCGTGAGTCATGGTTGCCGCCGTTATCCTCAAAAATTGTTGTGTGGATGTGGTCTTCCCCATGCTGTGAGCTTGGTTTCCTTTCCATCCGCGGACTGTGTAATTCCCTTGGTGACCTCATTGCTCAGATTGGGTCGTTGATTTTCCCCACATTGTTGGCTGTGATTGCTGTGGTATTCCCTGCATTTTGGGGACTGTTGTAAATTCGCTTGAGATTCATTTTGGCCACGATAGGGCCAAGAATGACTCAGAATTTGTCTTCCCTGTCTTAAGCTGTAACAACTGATTTATTTGCATGTGTGCAATGGTTGGTATTCAGACTATTTTGGGAGCAGGGATGGGGGCTTAGTTTTGCTTGATAAACCTGGTGGCTGGAAACCACACATACAGAGCTAGAGGGCTGGCTTTCTTCTCCATCACCCCTAAATAGCACTGGAAGGGAATGCAGGGCCTGAGGGACTGTGTAGCAGAGAAGGGACTGATTCCTTGTGTTGGGTGTGGTGGGTGTCTTAGAGATCAGGCTAGTTCTGGTGTGGGTGTTCTAGGCTCTGTAATGAGCTCACCAGCTTAGCATTTAGCCTTTCCCCAACTCCTGGATGGCCTGATAAACCCAATGGTGTTGGATTGGTTGTGTTTTGTGTATCCCTGGCTATGTGTAAGCCTACTTGTTTCCTTATTCCTTGGAGAATCATGCCCAGCTCGGGGGTGGCAGCGTTGTTGAGAGATTAAGGAGCAAGTTGGCCTATGGTTGGGTGGAACGTTGCAGTGACGTAGCTGGTTGCAGAGCGAGTTCTTGTAAGATAAGTGATCTTGCCCATTTTTACTTCTACAACCATAATTTATGTTAATGAATGTAATGAACATGTTGAGTGAATGCTTGTGTGAATGCATGTTGATTCCGCTGTGCATGATAAATAACAATAGCTGTGTATGATGAACAATGGCATTTTTGCATGTTTTACCTTAATGCATTCCCTACAGCATTTTTTTTATGCAATTTTATTCATGTACATGTTCATGGGCTCTTAGCCCACATGGTTAACGCCATGGTGATCACGTCCTCTTCGCCGGTCGGAGGCATGGGGACGTGACAGGGATGGATCTCAAGTCCTCAATTGGAGTCATAGGAAGAAATAAATATCCTTATGTAGGTGTCCCAGGGAATTAGGAATGGAATTCTAGGGAATAAAAAAATGTCTTAGGCCCTAAAGAATACATTGAGGCACACATATCCATGAACAATGCCTCAAATAACCATGAATGACTTCACAAGGGTGTCCATGGTGCTATGTATGCAAGTCTTGTGTATTTATTTCCTTTGACATGATCAATGTAGGAGACATAAATATTGGGACCTAAAGGAACCTTCTAGGTATCCAAGGCTACGAAGGTTTCCTCCACCAAACACACATGGCTTCCTAAGAGTAATATTAGCCTATGATTGGGGATGTTGGTTCCATTAGATGGTTTTGACTAGTATGTGCACATGTCATGGGCTTTGGAATTATGTTGTAAGGAATAATACCATGCCTTTAAACATAATAAAATCATTGATGCATCAAAATACATGAACAATGTATTGAAGCATCACGCATGAATTCCTAAGGGGATTCATGGTACTATGTATCTATGTCTTGGGTACTTCAACATGGTTAATGGAAGACATATGAACCTTGGGCCCTAAAGGAATCTTGTATTCATTAATGACTAAGAATGTTCCTACCAACCACAAATAACCTTTTAAGGGTATAATTGGGCTATGATTGATGATGCAATTACCATTAGGTGGTTTTGAGTAGTACACACATGACTCAGTTATTGAGGATGTTGTTATATGGAAGAATATGATTCCTTTGGAATTAAAGAAACCATTGAAGTATCTACAAACATGATAAATTCCTTAAGCACCACATATGATTTCATAAGAGTATCCATGGTGCCATGTATCCAAGTATTGGGAGTTTTGGGCCATGGACATTATCAAGGGGGGATACTTAAATGAAGCCCTAAAGGAACAATTTATTCATATAGAGATGAAACAATAGCCTTAATAAACAACACATGGCCTCCCGAGGGTATAATTTTCCTATGATTCAGATACCAATTTCATCATGTCCTTTTTAGTAGTATCTACATGTATCATTGCCTAGGAATGATGTTCTAGGGAATAATAAAATTAATTTGGCCCTAAAAAAATCATTAAGGCATCCATAGCCATTAAAAATGTATCTAAGAACCATGCATAACCTCATAGAGATATTCGTGGCATTATGTGTCCATGTCTTGGGGCCTTGGGGCCTTAGACATGGTCATAGGAACAAACATGATCCTTTGTCGCAAAAATAATCTTCTAGCCATCTAATCCTAAGACGATTGTATCCATCAACCACACATGGCCCCTTGAGGGTATCCGTTTCATATGAGTAATGATATTAGTTCTATTTACATGGTGGTACAACTCTATTTTAAGAGTAATCAACCACCATTTTTGCATAGAATCCTTATTTACATAGACACTCATATGTGAATTCTTTTTCCTTCTCTACAATATAGTTTGGTGAAAATTGAGCCCATGAATAGTTGCACATAAAATCTGTAACATATAATATTTTTATTAAAGAATGGTGTGACTATCACATAACTACCACATATGCATCATGTATGGACACATAGATTTTGTTTCAGGTTCCACTTCCCTCATTTCTCGTTATTATCCTTACATTGAGTAATGAGTATGTATCTAGGTTTATCAAGTGTAATAATAATACTATATAGTAATAAAATAACCTAGCATATATCCCTATTAATCTTTATATTTTAAACATTGTTAGATTTGTATTTTAGTTTTGTTTTTATTCCTCTATGTCCTTAATATAGATAAATTAAAAAAAAAAAACTGCTTAGTTCCATGTTAACTCTAGATCTATCACATCTCAAGAAGGATAGAATCACCTAAGGTGCAACCACTTTTTACATTGAAAAAACTTGAAGACACAATTGTACCTAAGATATTTGATCCCTCACTAAATATGATAACTCCGCCATTAAGTTGTTATAATTATAATAACTTAATTAATTTGTAAAAAAATTAAAAAGTGATCAATCTTTTAGGTCCTATCTTACCTTTTCTTTGGGATAAAAGTATCTTGGATAATTTTATTTCCATTTTCACAAAAATACTTCTAATTATACCACAAAACTAACCTTTAAAAAAATAGGTCTATTTGACTGCTCATTATTTTAATCATTATCCAAAACATATTTTCAACTATACATTTTTTAAAATGTTAAAATATAAAACATCATTATATTCAACTAAAACATATATTCAACTATACATTTAAAAAAATGTTAATATACAAAATAAATATATCCAACTAAAACACATCTTCAATTTTACATTTTTTAAATGTTAATATAAAAATAAATATATTCAACTATTAACAATATTTCATTAAGCTATCCCCGAGATGTAGAACAGTTAGTGGTAGGGTATGGTTAAGATGCCCCCTAAGCTAAAAGGTCGTGGGTTCTAATCTCGTCGGATACCAAAAAATCCAACCATGTTAAGGGTTGGTGCAGTCGAGGCCGGGTGCGATCCCCAGGTGATTTTGACGGCTTAGATTCCCCTGGTTCGTGGTTACTTATCCAATGGCAACCCTACTAGTCAGGTGGGTTCCACCACTTTGTCAACAAACAAAAAAACAATAGTTCATTAAGATTTTATGCAATGTAAGATCTAAAAATAAATTAGATCATATTATTATGTTATGAATCATATTTAAATTAGTTTATAATGAAAATGTTTACATATATTCAAAGCTAAATTATTTCATGATATTGTGTAATGGTATTATTGAACTTGACTATAGTTATCTCTACATTAAACAAATTGTTTGTTTATAAATGGTTACTTAAAATTATATAAGATATATTGGTTATCATTTTTATTATCAAAATGTTAAATTTTTTAGTATTTAATTATTAATGCTTTTTATTTCTTAAATTGTAATTATCTATTTCCATTATACCATGAGATTTTTGTTTTATCAATATTAGAAATATTATATAACTTTTCTAAGTGATTTATAAATGTTTTAGAAACATCAATATAATAAAGGAAAATTACTTAGTTACTAATTTTTTTATAATTAGAAACATCAACAAAAGAACTCGTTTTCCCTCTATTTCATTTTCTCTTTTCCCTTGACATATATGTGCAAAGAATAAGAATATGCAGGCGTGACTATTGGATCAATTTGGCCCTACGTGAATGGAGGTTTTAAGTTTATTTGTAAAATCAATTGCTGTATTTTTCCTTAGTTTCGTGAAATTGTATTGTGTTGATTATTACTTCTTATAATCATGTATCCCATCTTGTACGAGCTCATTCTTTTGCTGAAGATGGATCTTTGCGATTTATAAAGGCTTGGGGACGGATCTTGGAAAAAGAACGATGGTTCTGCAGCAATTGGGGGATTCTTCTGTTCAACAACAGAAGCAAGGGGGATGTTCCAACAAAAAATCTTGTTAGGCATCTAGATTTTACATCATTCTATGGAGGTTCCTATGCCCTGGCCTTTTCTTCAGATTCTTAAGAGCCCCCATTGCAAACTGCATTAAGGGCGACGGTTGTTGTAAAACCAGAATCTCCAAGGGCACGAAGGCCAAGAGCAGTATTTGAATTGAAGGAAGGCACTCCAAAAAAATAAAAACAATGCAATTGCAAGAACTCACGGTGTCTAAAATTGTATTGTGAATGCTTTGCATCTGGAACTTATTGTGATGGTTGCAATTGCCTCAATTGTTGTAATAATGTTGAGAATGATGCTGTGAGATAGGGAGCTGTTGAGGCTACACTAGAGCGAAATCCAAATTGCTAGCAGTTCCAGTGCCCTTCGAGATAATAGGGGAATGGAATGGAGGTGGCTGATAGGATTTCCAAGGAAGCCACGTAGCTCCTCTTTGGCTCTTTGGAATATTTTAGAACAAGATTTTCCTGGCATTTGGCATTTATAGTTACTATCATGTTCTATAGCTTGTTGTTTTGAATAGGATTAATGTACAAACTTTTTGTGGATATCTTTAATGATATATGATATATGTAATCTATTTTTTTTTGTGGCTAATCTTGTGTAGATTAATTTGTGAATACTCTACACGATGTAAAAACTGTAAATTTTTTTGTGTGGAAACACTAAATTGTTTTTTGTTGACAATGTATGAGGTATTTATCTACCTTTTATACATATGCAAATGTAATTTTGTTCATATCTGAAATAAAATTACTATTTTTTTTTTAGCCAAAACTATTTCAACATATCTAATTTTCAGTCATTAAAAAAATATTAACTTTAATTTATAACATTTTACATCTCTAATTTTCAGTCATAAAGAAAATCTTAACTTTAATTGTAACATTTTACATATCTTTAGCATATTAAAATATTTATAATGTTTAATTAATATTATAAATTAATTAATCTAATAAATATGTAAACTACAATTTTAAGAATTATTTGTCATCAATAATTATAAATGAGTTAACACAATATTATGGTTTTTCTTGTCTTAATATATTAAATTATTGTATTTTTATAATGAATTAAAATTAACAATTTTATGTAAATTTATATTGTAAAATTAATATTATTGTTATGTTAACGTGATATAAAAAAATTAATATAAACAAATGAAATGCATGATAGAAATGATTTGACCATCAATTCATAAGGTAAACATCTCTAATTTTCAGTCATAGATAAAATCTTAACTTTAATTTATAACATTTTACATATCTTTAGCATATTAAAATAATTATAATGTGTAATTAATATTAAAAGTAAATTCATCTAATAAATATGTAAACTACAATTTTAAGAATTATTTGTGATCAATAAATATAAATAATTATAAATGAGTTAAGACAACATTATGGTTTTTCTTGTCTTAATATATTGAATTATTGAATTTTGATAATGAATTAAAGTTATATCTTAAAATTAACAATTTTATGTAAATTTATATTGTAAAATTAATGTTATTGTTATGTTAACCTCACTGATATAATTAATAATTTATCGAAGGAAGAAAAATTGGTGCAAATTTGGAAGCAAAAATTGACACATATTTGGAAGTAAAACATGGTGCAAAATGGGACGCTAAAGTGATAGCGAAAATGGATGTAATATTAGATGCTAACATGGTGCTATTAAGGATGAAAATATGGCACTAACGGGGATTTAATTTAAGAAGCAAAAGCAAACACTCCTTAGGAAGAAAAATATGACGTTATTTAGGAAGCAAACGTCGACATTGTTTAGGAAGCAAAGTTGGATGCTATTCTGGAAGCACAAAAATAGACGCTATTTTGGACATCATAAAGGATTCTATCTAGGAAGCAAAAAACGACGTTTTTGAGATGCTTTAAGTTTTTTCCATGACACAACCCATTTAGTGTCTAGTTTGACCACTCAATGTAAAAAAAAATTACACTAAAAAGGGGCGCTAAATGGGACACTAATTCGAGGATTTGTTGTAGTGCTACTATGGTATATAATGGGTCAAAAAATAGAATAATGAATATATACAATTACAACATAGAAATATCTCACTAATAGCATATAAAATATGAGCCAAGTCACAACATACATCAAATATACAACTCCATTGAAATGGGAAATCAACACATGGAAACTAGTCACAACAAAGCTTGGAAATGTGGACATTTTCATATGTATTTCTACTGATTTCAACAACAGAGATATGAGAGACATATTACAGAGCCATAAACCATTGACAATTGATTTGGAATTCTCAATGGGGCACAACCACCATTCACAAAAGTGTACCATCATAGAGAAATACAGAAATATTGAAGTGGGGATTGAGAGAATGGGATGAGATATAGGTCAAGAATAGTAGAAACATCCTATCTGTAGTAAAAAAACTCCATTAGGATCCAAATGAGAGGTAAGTGTGGCCTCTTCGACAACCAACTTGGATGTGAATCTCACTCTCTTGAAATTGGCTCACTAGGAGGGTAAGTGAGCACTCACCATGCAATGGACAAGCTAGTGCTTTTCAAAATGCCAAAGAAAAATGATCAAATGATCCAAATCCATTCTAATTCCTCATGAAATATTTTTATAACCATACTAATTTACTCCAAGATTGAATTAACTCCCATAGGATTCCTCCAACTCATCCTTGATGTTTAGCAACCTCCATGACACTTGTCCTCCTCAACCCTTCATCTTCCTCCAAATTCGAATTGTTTCCACCAAGCCCCAAGTGCACCCTATTGGAGTATTTTTATCCATGACATGTTATATTCTCATAGGTTTGAAAATAGTTCTGACTTGTCATATAATATTCCATCATTGTTGTCATAAAAGGAAGGGAATCTCTCTCCAAGTGGAACCTAGTTTCTTCCTAGCCTCTTCCTCTCCTATGGGGAGTGACTCCTCTTCAGCCATTCGAATCCTTGGGATCATTATATGTTACTTGACACCTCTTCACCTTCCACTATCATTCCATTACTCATAATATCAAATTTGGGGTTAATTCATGACATGCGTGAGGAAGAATCTAACCACCCAATGTCTCCGTTAACCTCCAAATGTCCGAATCAATGCCACTTTATTTTCTCCATATTTATTATTTGTATGACCAAATTTAATATGTAAATGACAAAATAAGGTTCTCTTGGGTCCCATAGCTCCCTTATTGAAATATTTAATTCCTCCTCCCCAACTAAGGGAACTAATAGGTGCATGAAACATTGTCAACTAGTAGTCTCATTGGGATGGGGACATGACAGTCCTTCCCACCCAATATTTCTTGTCCTCAATAAATGCCAGGTTTGGATGCTGTACAACTTTCTCTTCTTCCCAAGTGACTTCCTCACTATGAAAATCCTTCCATTGTACCAAGTATTCTTTTATTATTATGAGTCTTAATCTTCTCTCCCTTGTTTTCAATATTTTGTCTAGAATGAGAACAAATTTTCCTTGATCATCTGAAGGATATAAATTATATCAAACTGAAATATGATGATCTATAACCTTCTTTAGACATGAAACATGAAATGCATTCTGAATCTTACTTCCCATGGGAAGCTCCAATTCATGTGCAACTTCTCCAACCTTTCAAATCACCTTGTAGGGACCATAAAACCTTGGTTTGATTTTTTATAAAACTTTAGTACCATTTATTTTGGTTTGTTTGTAGGGCTCGAACCTAAAATACACCAAGTCATTCACTTGGAAATTCCTCTCCACTCTATGTTGGTCTACATATTTTTTTATTTTATTTTGGGAAACTTGCAAGTTATCATTGAAATCATTCTAAATTCCTTGACTTTATTCAATCCAATCCTTAGTCTTTGGATCTATACTATCACCAAAACTGTGGTCAATAAAAGCGGATGCATCATAACCATAAAGTACTTTGAAAGGAGACATGCCAATGGACATATGAAAAGTAGTATTATAACAAAACTCACCCAAATGAAACCATTTTATCCATGCTTTCTGATTCCCACTAACATAGTTCCTCAGTAGCCTTCCAACCATTGATTCACCCTCTCCATTTGTCACCATAGATTTAAAATATTTCCCCACCATTTTGAAGACTTCCTACCAAAATGCAGTGAAAAATCCACATCTCTATCACTAACAATGTGGTGATGTATTTGTAACTTTGGAATGTATTCAATTGTATTTCTTATGTATTGTACCCCGATGTTTATTCTGGGATGTGTCTGTAATATACTTGAGTCATGTCATGCGCTGATGTTCCTATCATGAGGTTCTATAATGTAAACAATTCATGTAAATTCATTGTGGGTAACCCTCCTATTGTTCAAGGGTTAAAGTCCCCGTAGTTCCTAGGCACTAGGGTGATTAGACTCTCCTAGAGAAGTCAGCCCTATTAGGTTATTGTCAAGTCGAGAATTAGTATAAATAGAGAGTGAGCCTCTCTATTTATCACACACTCACTTACACTCAGTTGTAGCGCATAGCTAAGAGAGAAGAAGTTGTTGGGGCTAGAAGGAAAGAGGTTACTACTGTCGAGAGATCATCTTACTATTTTGGGGTTTTACTTTTGGTGCTAATTCTATCTCTGAGGAAGTTGTGGGGTTTTCTCCATTTATGGTTTCCCTGAGGATAAACATTGTGTTCATTGTCTCTTGTGTTTGATTGATGTGCTTGTTATTCTCTCAGTTAAAGATCCTAATATAATGCTAACTTAAATGATAAAAATCTCACATGGTACTAGAGCTAACGTGAGAAGAAGACACTGTGTAGCTGCAGAAAATAGGGCTTCCTACTTTGTGGATCTCTCTCCATAGATTTTTAGCAAAATAAGGTTGGATTAACTCTCCTCCCTAGGGCACATCTTTCTATCGAAACATAATCCAATTCTGAGTTTTTTCAGTTTTGGACCCGACACTACTACCGAAAATTAGGGCTTTCTATAGAAGTGGAATTTTTCAGTGAGCCTAGGCCTGGATTGATCTCCTCCTCAAAATTGAAGTTCAGAGATAAAAATCAAAGAATTTGGTTGGACAGAATTCTAGAAAATCCAAACCCTAATCTTCTCCTGAACCAGCACTGCAGAAATTCAGCTCCAAATCCAGATTTGACATCTTAACTTGGTAAGATCTAAATCTTTTGTATTCCCATTTGAGGTTCTCAGTTAAAATGTATCATCATACCAAGATTGATGAAAATATTGAGGGAGCTAATAACTTTCAAGCCTAGAAGTATAGGATCTCCCTGGTCCTGGAAGAAAATGAGTTGGACTCCTATATCAATGAGAAGGTTCCAGTTCCTGAGGAAGATGAGGCTAAGGAATTACATAAGAAAAATTTGGTTATGGCCCTAAGAGGATTATTGCTGATTCAATCAAGGATCACCTCATACCACATGTGTCCTCCCTAAAGACACCTAAAGCTATGTTTGATTCCCTAACCAAATTGATTGAAGGGAAGAACATAAACCGAAAGATGAGTCTGAGAAACCAACTGAAGAATGTAAAGATCTAGAATGCAAAGACCATCCAGTCTTACTTTACAAGGGTATCTCAGATCAAGGAACAACTGGAAGCAGTAGATGAAGAATTGGAGAATGCAGAGATTGTGATGACCACCTTGAATGGTCTACTTAGGGCATGGGACTCTTTCATTCAAGGAATCTGTGCTAGAAAGAAGTTAGTCAAGTTGAACAGACTATGGGAAGAATGCTCTCAAGAAGAAGCTCAGATAGCAGCTAGAGAAGAAAAAATGGGAAGTGAAGATCAAGCTCTCGCAGCTCATTCCAGGAAAACCAGAAGGGACTATAGTGCCCCATATTTTGACTCAGGCTTATTTACCACTTAGACTTATTACACTATATTTACTCATTATCTGTGGACTCAACTATAATTCATAAACTATATTTTGGCATGTTATATGTGATTATTTACTGATGTTATGATGTTATCAGGATTATGCTCTAATTATGATATTATGATGTTATCATGCTTATATTATGCTTTGATCATGATGTTACGACGATTAACATGCCTATGAAGATGCTTTGATTATGATGTTATGATGATTATCATTTATATGAAATTATTGTGCTTATGCAGTAGTAGTCGTCATCAGATTCATTTATTTCATAACTAAAACATATAGTTGATAGTAATCCTTGGTATGATGTGATATGTATGATGTGGTACATGGTACCCATCCATGATATGATTTATTTTGTGATTTTATGATGAAAGGAAATAATGTTGATGATATGGACCAGCTATTGATTTAATATTGTTATGAATGCATGTTTTGCATAGTGCTAACCTGCAGGGTACAGGGGCTATGTGATAGCCAAGTGTGTGATGAAAAGTATGACTCAATACATATCTTGAGGAAGATCCTTAATTGCCAAGTGATGGTACGATGACACGTACCAATAAAACCGATAGCAACGCAGTATGGTTTGGTGAGTATGTACCCAGTATGTTGAGAGGGATGGATGCATTTCCCACCCTATGTCACTTTGATACCCGAGGTCGTGGGAGGGAAGTGCTGAGACACGCTCCCCAATTTGTTGTGATGACGATGGTCGGATGCCTGCTAGGAGAGGCTAGGTCCGCTAGATAGCTGACACTACTGCTCTCAGGTTCTGTGTGGGAAGGTTAGTACAGCTGGCATCCACTATGTACTAATAGAGGAAGGATAGGGAGGATGCAGACGTAGGTTAGGATGGGTGGACATATTAGTTATTATTGTTGAATGTTGGACAATTATGATACCGGATTAGTGATGGTAGGTACCAATCTTAACTGACTAATTAATAAGAACATAATTGTTAAATAACTTTGAATGTCACAAGAAATCATATTATATATGTATATGGGTCATGTTGCGTGAAAGATTATTTGTATCAGTTAGAATTTAGGGGTTTTTGCTATAGTAGATGTGCATCCTGTGCATGTACTGGCCATGCATGCACACCTCACACATGCACGCTAGTATGAAATATTTAAATAGTTGGATAGGTTAACTAAGTAATTGTGAATTGTTTTAAACCTATAAATGTACCTTATTTATTAAGAAACAATGCATGAGGGGACTTAACAATAAACATAAACATGTCAATGCTATCATTTCAATCAATTAATCATGAGACTACAATTGATTAATTATTGGTTAATAATATTAATTAGTATTTTACTTCTGTTATTATTATCTATTTTTATTATTTCATATTATTAATGTTTATTATTAAGTACTTATTATTTAGTTAATAACAAATAATAATTAATAATACTATTATTACCATCACTTTTACCGTTCAGTATAAAACTTAAACAAACAACATAGGTAAAATTCTATGACAATTGGTTAAGTTTTAAATGTAACACATACAATTCAATGGGAAAAACATTTAAGTAATTTCCACCATCTCATCGGGGGCGAGGAAATTGTACAAATCAAGAAAATTCATTAATACATAACAAATGTCAAACAAATCTGAACTGGACTGCCCAAGATAGAATTAAATAAATTAATTTAATTATGAAGGAAGTGGTGGAAGAAGGAAGGCGGTGGAAGAAAGGAGGGGAAGGAGGTATAAAGAGGGGGATCAAATGGTTCAAAGGGGGCATTATTTTGGATTTTGGGGGAGAGCAGTCGGGAGAAATTTTTTACGGAAGAACAGAGGAAGGAAAGTGATGGAGCAGAGAGGGAAGAAAGATGGAGGAGGGGGTTAACTCCAGGGGGTAGATTTACTCAGAGAAGAGGGAAGTTGCTATCCGGTTTATCGGTACGTGGGCTCGGGGGCTAGGAGACCCATCGGTTTCCTAGGGCCAGTAAGTTCGCTGGTCGGCAGGGTGGATCATTCGAGTTGGAATCAAGGCTCCTACAGGCTCGGGCGAGGGAAAGGCAAGGCTAAAGGAGTAGGAATCAGGGACAACCTTCAGCTCGCTAAAGGTCAGGTATTTTTCGGTGAACTATCTCTTTATTGCACACAATTTAAATGAAAATATGAAATCAAATTAAATATCATTTTTACTGTTTAAGGATAGGACTGAGTGCTCTGCCTGGTAGACAAAGCACTACAGGGACCATCATCACTCCAAAGGTAATATTTCACACTCTAAAAGAGATTGGTCTACCATTATATGTTACACATGTGATGAGACAGGTCACATATCCAAATAATTCCCTAACAAAGGGAACTCAAAGAAGAAGAAGGGAAACAAGAGAAGACATCATGCTCATGCTGCGGAAGATGATGAACCTTCCACAAAGAGAATCAGACAAGAAAGTGATGATTCTTCAATTGATGAAGAATATGTGTTGATCTTCGTTCTGACGAGAACTATCTCACATGGAAGCAATGATTGGCTCATATACAATGGTGCTTCCAAGCATATGACGAGATTCAAAGAATCATTTGTGAAACTATCTGAACATGAGTCACCTCACAAGGTGAAACTTGGGGATGACTATCAGTATCCAATAAAAGGTATTGGTGAATCCTCCTATAATCTAGACTCTAGAAATTCTATGAAGATGAAAAATGTATTGTTTGTACCAGGACTGAAGAAGAACCTCCTCTCCATATCTGCATTAGATGAAAAAGGAATGAGGGTTGCTTTTGTACATGGCCAAGTTCTTATGTGGCCAAAGGGAAATACTTTTGATGATGCAATAGTGATTGGGGAACAAGAAGGAGGTCTATACAAATTGAAGGGCCAACCAGAACAAGATTTGGTTCATGACTCAGTAGAACCAAATGAACTTTGGCATAGAAGGCTTGAACATGTGCATTCCAGAGCACTACCACTTACAAGCAAAGCTGTTGAAGGTCTTCCAAAAATGCAGACAAAACATGATGGTGTTTGCAAAGGATGTGCAAAAGGAAAGAACAAAAAGAATACATTTCCAAGTAGAGAGGTCAAGGAAAAATGAATCTTGGAAATCATCCACTATGATGTATGCGGTCCGATGTCATATAGTTCATTAAGTTGGTATGTATACTATGTTTCTTTCACTGATGATTTTTCTATAAAGACATGGATATACTTCATGAAGAACAAAGATGAAGTATTCAGCAAGTTCAAGGAAATCAAAGCCTTGATCAAGAACCACACAGAAAAGAAGATCAAGATTTTTCGATCAGATAATGGTGGAGAATTCAATTCAAATGAATTCAAAGACTCATGCAAAGATTCTGGGATTAAGAGGGAGTTAACCACTCCATATAATTCACAACAGAATGGGGTTGCAGATAGGAAGAATAGAAAGATCATGGAAGATGCAAGGGCCATGCTTCATGATCAAGATATTCCCATGCATCTATGGGCAAAAGCTGCAAGAACATCGGTGTATGTATAGAACCATACTCCACACAGACTACTCGAGAATAAGACACCTGAAGAAGTATTTTTCGGAAAGAAACCAGAATTCATCCATCTCAGAATATTCGGCTATCCATTGTACATACACATTCCAAAAGAGAAGAGGAAAAAATTAGATTCTTTAGGAATGAAGGGCATATTTGTGGGATACTCTGAAAGCTCGAAGGCTTACAAAATATACTTCCCAGGATTCAAGAAGATCGACATCAGTAAGGATGTGACATTTGATGAAGACTTGACATACAACAAATCCAGAAGGAGACCTACTAAAGAACTGGAAGAAATAGAAGCACCTAGAATTCATGACACAACCATCAACGAAGAAACTCAAGAAGCAAATCGAGAATTTGAAGAACCTCAAGAACCTATAGATCCACCTCAAGAGAAGAATCCTCATAAGAGGAAACCTGCTTGGGTATGAGAAGCTATCCAAGGTGCGGAAATATATGGGGCTCCATAAGAGAATCATAGAGAAAGAAAGAGGACTAGGTCCTGCTCCGGGTATGTAGCATTATTATGTGATTTCATAGATAAAGAACCTTCCAACTATGAAGAAGTGGTGGAAAGGAAAGAATGGAAGGATGCTATGACCGAAGAGTATCATTTGATCATGAAGAATGATGTTTGGGATGTTGTCCCAAGACCAGAAGGGAACTCGGTTGTGACTTACAAATGGATCTACAAGATCGAGCATGTTGCAGATGGCAGCCTAGAAAAATATAAAGCAAGATTCATGGCTCATGGCTTCTCTCAGAAAGAAGGAATAGATTATGAAGAAAATTTTGCACCTGTAGCCTGATACACTTCCATCAGATTAGTACTTTATCTAGATGTAGTGATGAAATGGAAGATACACCAGATGGATTTCAAGACTACCTTCTTGAATGGTGTAGTGGAAGAGGAAGTGTATGTAGAGAAGCCACTTAGTTTTGAGACACATGACAGGGAATATCAGGTGTGCAGATTGAAGAAAGCCCTATAACTCTTGAAATAGGCACCCAGGACATGGTACAATAGAATTGACAGCTTTCTATCTAGTTTGGGCTTTACCAAGAGTAAAGCAGATTCCAACCTTTGCTACAAAGTTGAAGATGGAAACCCAGTGATGCTCCTATTGTACGTAGATGATCCGTTTGTAACAGGTATGGATGGGTTGATTGATGATACGAAGAGAAAGCTTGCTGTTGAGTTAGAAATGAAGGACTTGGGTATGATGCATTATTTTCTAGGCATGGAGGTGTGGTAGAATGCGGATGGAATATTCCTCAGACAAGGGAAGTATGCAGTAGAGATCTTGAAGAGATTTGGGATGATGGACTGCAAGGCATTAACTACACCTATGGCATCGAACCTGAAACTATTGAGTGATGCTTCATCTGAGTCGGTTGATGCCACGATGTATCGCCAGATGATTGGGTCCTTGATGTACCTGACAAATACAAGACCAGATATTTGCTTTACTATGAACACCTTGAGCCAGTTCTTGATAGATCCAAGACATGTTCACTTGATTGCTGCAAAGCATATTTTGAGGTACATGAAGGGTACAGTTGATTATGGGCTCAAGTATAAACCTGATCAGAAGATTAACGTGGAGGGTTATGTTGATTCATATTGGGCAAGCAGTGCCATTGATAGGAAGAGCACTTCAGGGTGCTGCTTTAGTATGGGATCAGGTGTGATCTCTTGGTTTAGCAGGAAGAAATCCTATGTGGAACTGAGTATAGCTGAAGTAGAGTATGTCATATCTTGTTTAGCTAGTTGTGAGGCAATGTGGTTAAGGAAGCTACTGTTTGATTTATTTGATCTCCAGATAGATGCTACTTGCATATATTGTGACAACCAGAGTTGTGTGAAGTTATCAAGGAAATTGGTGTTCCATGACAAGTTGAAGCATATCGAGATCAAGTATCACTATATCAGGGATATGGTGTAGAGAGGAGCAGTGAAGCTCCAGTATGTTGCGACAGATGAACAAATAGCTGATGTGTTGACTAAGCCATTGGCTAGGGTAAATTTTGAGTAATTCATGGAGAAGCTTGGTGTTCTCCAGATCGAGATTCCTCCCAAGAGGAAGTGATGTGTTCGTGCTGAGCCCTTCCGACATGGTGAGAGGATTGGTTCCTTCCATGGTCAAATGTAAGTGTTGTGCCCTTCCAACATGGTGAGAGGATTGGTTCCTTCCATGGTCAGATGTAAGAGTTGTGACATGGTGAGAGGATTGGTTCCTTCCATTTTTAGATATATGTGATGATTCTACATCCAGCATGAAAAATGGCTGGCTCTATGAAGACACATCTAGTATGAAAAAGGACTAGCTCTATGTGGATTACACATCCAGCATGAAAAAGGGATGGCTATGTGAAGACACATCTAGTATGAAAAGGGACTAGCTCTGTGAAGACTCATCTAGTATGAAAAAGGACTAGCTCTGTGTGTGTTCCACATCTAGTATGAAAAAGGACTAGCTCTGTGAAGATTCATCCAGTATGAAAAAGGACTAGCTTTGTGTTTGTTCCACATCTAGTATGAAAAAGGACTAGCTCTGTGAAGACTCATCTAGTATGAAAAAGGATTGTCCCTATGTGTGTTCCACATCTAGTATGAAAAAGGACTAGCTCTGTGAAGACTCATCCAGTATGAAAAAAGACTGGCTCTGTGTGTGTTCCACATCTAGTATGAAAAAGGACTAGCTCTGTGAAGACTCATCTAGTATGAAAAAGGACTGGCTCTGTGTGTGTTCCACATCTAGTATGAAAACGGACTAGCTTTGTGAAGACTCGTCTAGTATGAAAAAGGACAGGCTCTCTGTGGATGCCACATCTAGTATGAAAAAGGACTAGCTCTGTGATGATACATCCAGTATGAAAAAGGACTGTCTCTATAGATGTACATCCAGCATGAAAAAGGGATGGCTATGTAGAACTTCCTCTGATGAGAATAATCAAGAGATAGCACCCGTGATGATGACCCAATGATGATCTAGATAGAGTGATGATAATCCAGATGTAGTGATGATGATTCAGCATAGACGATCCAGCAATGATGATCTAGATCGATTGATGATCTAGATCAATATGAATATGACTTGAAGATGAAGATAACTTGAAGATGAAGATTACTTGAAGATGAAGATGGCTTAAAGATGAAGATGATGAGAACTCATTGTTGATCCAGATGATACAAAGAAGAAGACCCATGCTGATAAATTGTGTCAAGAGAATACCTTCCTAGTTAAGAGGGATTGTTGATGTATTTGTAACTTCAGGATGTATTCACTTGTATTTCTTATGTATTATACCCCAATGTTTATTCCTGGATGTGTCTGTAATATACTTGAGTCATTTCATTCCCCGATGTTCTTATCAGGAGGTTCTATAATGTAAACAAGTCATGTCAAGTCATTGTGGGTAACCCTCCTATTGTTCAAGGGTTAAAGTCCCTGCAGTTCCGAGGCACTAGGGTTATTAGAATCTCCTAGAGAAGTCGGCCCTAGTAGGTTATTGTCAAGTCAAGAATTAGTATAAATAGAGAGTGAGCCTCTCTATTTATCACACACTCACTTACACTCAGTTGTAGCGCATAGTTGAGAGAGAAGAAGTTGACGGGGCTAGAAATAAAGAGGTTGCTGCTGTCAGGAGATCATCTTACTATTTTGGGGTTTTAGTTTTGGTGCTGATTCTATCTCTGACGAAGTTACGGGGTTTTCTCTATTTATGGTTTCCTCGAGGATAAACATTGTGTTCATTGTCTCTTTTGTTTGATTTTTGTGCTTGTTATTCTCTTAGTTAAAGATCCTAATATAATGCTAGCTTAAATGATAAAAATATAACACAATTCTCTTAGGAATCCCATGCAATATGAAAACTTCTTTAAAAATTAGTTCATCCACTTGTGTAGCAGTGAAAGTGGTAGTAACAACAAATAAATGAACAAATTTAGTGAGCCTATACACCACCACAAATATGCAATCCTAACCAAATACCTTAGGAAAACCAATGATGAAATCCATGGAAATGATCTCCCATTTTTGTTCTAGAATAGGAAAGGGGTGTAAGAGTCTAGCTGGATGAGTGGATTTTCCTTGAAGTCTTCTACCTAGACTACGAGGCTAGCAGTGTTTAGGAACCTCAATAAATAAATGACTATTTTTAGTTTTTTAGGATAACAATGGAAAACTAGATAAAATGAAGACAATATATAGTGAGTCTGTAATCTTAAAACATCAAAAGATACAAGTATAAGAATAAGATTCTGCAAGATGAAAGACAATATTACTTTAAAACCAGGAGATAAGATTCAAAACAAACAAATACAAATGATAAACAAATAGTTTATCATTGCATCGTATCTATATAGTATAGGGAGTTGAAATAAAATTTCAAATATCATATAAGCATAAACATTCACTCATAAACATAACAGCTACACTAAAAACATCAATGATAACCAGAGAAACATCCACACAATATCGGTTCAAAACCTAGTTCCAAATAGATATATTAAGTCTTTCATAAAGCAAAGAAATAGTTACACAAATATAGTATATGCAGGAATATACAAGCTTCAAGCATCCTCAACTCCCATCTATCTCTTTTTACCTTACAAATGACATAATTTTATAGAAGATTACATCAACTAAAAGTCTCATAAAAATGATCTTGAATTAATTACAAACGATATGAAGTTATTCTCTTGACTGTTGAACTTGGATATACTCTACCACCTCATACATATTAAATCACTAAAAATCTGGAGTTGATCGCTGATGCTAATTTTGTGCCCTTCAAACTGTTCATTTGAACAAATTGCTCTTCCACCCGACAAATGATACCTAATAAAATCTCTCAAATATGGATATGATAAATATTGCATTCAATTTGATCGGATCATTTTACCAAATATAAATGTGAAGATAAAATTTAAAAAGAGAATCACTATAGATCTCTGGAGATCTAACAGTTCTTCCCATACTAAATTACATTTCTGTCCGTTTAATAGATACCAATAACACTACTGTGATCTGTAATTTGTTTTTTTGCATGAAAGGTGACTCAGTCCATGCATCCCTTCAATGCACAGAAATCACTTGATTTGGTGAAACAACATAAACATGGCCTCCCAAACACTTAAACAATCACGATCAATGGAAGACAAAAAGGCCTGGGAAATCATCTCAAAAAACTCTTCTAGTTCCATATCTGTCTTGTATATAAAATCGCATGCACCATAAAGTGAGTCTGCAGCAGTACTAACCACAACAAATTCCTTTTTTGGCTCCTTGGTACCAATTTAATCTATGGCGCAGATAAATGGTTTATCTTCCTCTCCTATTCCAACAATCACTGGTGGACAAAACCTCTTTTCATAAAGCAATGCAGAAACAAGACTCACAACAGTTTCTGGCCTCATATTTCTTTCTTCACGCACCTCATAAAGCTTATGGCGGAAAGCAAATATTTGGTACAACGTCCGCACAACTGTAGCCAATCCAGAAAGACCCACATAGAGCTTATCATGAATCTCACAAGCAAAGGATGATGTTATACTTAATTCACAATGTTTTCATCTCCAGTCGGTGTTGAGCCACAAAAAGAACACATTTTATTCATCTTTCTTATACCATTTGTCACCTTATTCCTATCCTATCCTTCGGTAAAACAATCATTAGAGGAAATTTCAACTCAAAATGGGCCTTTTAACTTTAACTCAAATTCCATGTCATAATGTGTTAGCCAATGAAATTGCTTTAAATTTGAAATACCGTATAGGTCCTAAACATTTTTTTACTATAAATTTGGGGATAGGTATCATAAAAAAACTACTTTTTGTGTTTGTATTTTCAACGTATCTCCCTGTGTTTTTACTCAAATTTTGATTGGGAGATCTCATTGGATGCGGAATTAAATTTCACATCCATTGAGTACCCACTCGACATACTTTTGATGGACCCCACTACCCCAAAAATAAGAAATACTTGAAAAAATGTGATGATGATGTCATCATCACATTTTTCAGGTATTTCTTGTGTTTAGGGTAGCAGGGTCCGTCAAAAGTATGTTGAGTGGGTACTCGTTAGATGCGGAATTTAATTCTGCATCCAACGAGCTCTCTCGATCGAAATATGAGTAAAAATGCGGGGAGATATGTCGAAAATACAAACAAAAAAGTAATTTTTTTTCTTTTCTTCCTCCAAAATTAATAAATATTATTTTATTATTTTATTAATTTTTTTTAGGAGGCCCATTTTGAGTTGAACTTTCCTCTAATGTAATATTCATCACTTTTATAATAAATGTGGGTTTATATTACCATTTTCCAAATAATTTATTTTTGAGTATTTTGAGTGAATTTGTGGTAATTATTGAGAAAAATAATATATTTTCATTATACTTTAAAGTTGGGTGAGTTTGGTGATGCTTACAGGTGTATTTGAAGACTTTAACAAGCTCAAAAGTGGCCACCTAACCTCAGATTCGAATTTCATCTTCTAGATGAGAGCTAACTTCAAGGATAAGATCATGGAAATGCGGAGAGAATATATCATCCAATATTTGTTGAGAATTTAAAGGGATGAGTTGTATATTTGTTGAAACTTTTGAGGGATGAGTTGTAGATTTGTTGATGATTTTGAGGGATAATTTGAGAGAATAGATGATCTCTAATTATGATCAGTTATCTTGAATTTATGTATAAATAGGAGGGCTCTCTCTTCATTTTGGTTAGAGATCTCTCTAGTGGTTTGAAAGTAGAGAATAGTCACAGAGTTAGTCATAGAATGTATTTCTGATTGTAATGGAGATTATGCTTTGATGCAAATCATGTACTCTTCCATGTTAATATATATTTTCAGCACTTTATTTCTTATGATTTGTTATGTTTTGCTTATGAATTGTTAGTATAGATTTACCGTGAGCTCATAAGTTAATTTTGATTGCTTTATACCAGTTTATTTCATGCAATTTGTCTTTCTTTATTAAGCTAATTTATGCAATTTCATGATTTCTACAATTATATTTATTTTTGTACAATTTTCTATTTTCATATTAGGTTAAGTTCAACGACACTCTGCCCCTGCATATATTTTGTATGTACCTCATAGGTTTACGCTCTCACCGGGTTGACAATTAAATTGTTGGAATTCTGTTATAATTTTATCAATGTTTTTACCCAACATTTTGGTGTTGTTGTTGGGGAGGTGCTAAAAGGGATTAGAGTTTAGATAGATAAATAGAATACTTTTATATTATATAGCAAGAGGGGGGGGGGAATGGTAAGACACGAGGACGAATTCACTACGTAATTTTCTGGGATTTCTGTGGTGTAACAGCCAGATGCATCCACTATAGTGGGGTGCCTCAAAGCCTTGCTGTTCCTTTGATTGTTTTCTGCAAAGTGTTTATTTTCCTATAATTTTTTTTCATTTTCTGCAAATGCAATTCTTTTTTATGCAAGTTTTCATTTTTCATTTATAGTTTTGTAGTTTAAAGTTTGGATTGCTTTCGTTTTTGGGCACCTTTATTTCATAGTAACTTGCTTCTAACTTTGTATCTGTTCATTCTTTGTTTTGTACAGATTTTTGTACATCTCCTTATCTTTGCTTTTTGCACTCCTACTGTTTTTCTGTATTTGTCATGTATTTTTTTTTTCATCTCTTTTTTTTTTTTTCATTTGATTTGATTTGATTTTTATGATGAGTATACGCTTAGAGAATCTCACTTAGATCCTAGCAAAAATCAGGATCTCCTCTTATTTAGAAGAGAAGATATTGACAACAGTCAAGGATGAAATCACTCTTCCTGAAGCGGAGACTCAACAATTGAAATTTGAAGAATCCGCCATATCAAACGAAGAGCACCTGTTCGAACTAGATATTGAAGAGGATGAAGAAGGAATCTCGAGTGATCATCATGCAAATGAATGTTGCATCGAACATAGGTTCCAAGTAAGTGTTAGGTTAGATCAGTTTTGTTTTTATTTTTACTTTGTTAATTTACATTTACAATTCCTAATTTCGCATATCTTTGAATACATTAGATTTTATTTTGTAAATATTCTCTTACTACTTTTACATGTATGGTTCCACTAGAAATTTCATTACACTTAAATGATTGAAAATTTCAATTAGAGTAAAGTAGGTAGATTTTAGTTTTTTTTCAATTAGAGTGTAGAATGCTTTAATTTTCTTTATTGTTTCTATCTGTTAAATTTTTATTTCTAATAGTCTTAAATTATTATTTCTTTTTAATTTTGTTAGGAATTAAAAAAATAGTTTTAATTTTCTAAATCTAAAAAATATTTGTGAAATTTTTTAATCTCTTTTCATTTTGAATTTTTATTATTCTTTAATAAATTTTCTAGAGTAAAACTACATTAGAAATTAAGTCCTTCTAAATCTGTCAGAAAATCAAATAAATAAATTAATAAGCAAATAAACAAATAACAGATAATAATAAAAAAATTGCAGTCTTTGTTTTAGTTTTGATATGGTTTTTGTTTCAATTTTGGTGTTAGTTTAAAAAACTTATTGAAAAATACTAAAACTTGTTGTAAAAATTTAACTAAACCTGTGAATATAAATAAATTAAACAATAATATTATATATAGAAATAAATACAAAATTACTAAACTTTAAAAAAAAATAAAGCCAAAAGTAATAAAACTATTTTCATTTATGATAGCCCTACCTGCAACTCCAAACATTAAAACATTAATATATATACATAATAATAAAAAATTTAAAAAATGAAACTTTGAAACATTATTATTATTATTATTATTATATAACAATCCAACATTAATATTAATATTAAGAAGGAAGATAAAATAAAAAATAAATATATAAAACAAATAGAACAAAGAACAAACAGAGGGTTCAACCCTCCATATGAAACCTGCAAACGGTCCTTCAAACGCTATAGCTTTTTCTCTCTCTATGCACAGCCTATAAACGACCTAGCCTATCTTTTGATTTATGCAAAAACCTATCTTTTGACCTGTCTTTTTATCAAAACTTGCTATGAAAGCTCGCCTTTAATCTGCTGACATGTAACTGAGTCCACAGATACAACCAGATCTGGGTACACCCAGCCTTACTTATGAGTCTCGATCCAAAAACAGTTTCGCACGTAATAGAAGGTTTAATGCCTGTCTATCTTCTCACCATAATCCACCCAGGATATCCTTTACATTTTATTTTTAATTGTTAATCACCAGTTGTACCTTTAGTTGCTAATTTTTTGCCAGTAGTTACGGGGATCACCCTCTGTGTAGCAGGTTTTGACTGCATACGTTTCCTTACCCATTAGTCAAGGAACTATAAATCAACCATAATTTGCTGGAAATTTAAAGCATAACCTATAAACTCGCAAACAATAACCTACAAAATAAAATGGAAATGGAATTTATATATTAAAATTCTACAAAATCTATCAGGATTACGGAGTCGGTGATGCTCATCCCAATCATGATTGTGGTCTGGCGCAAAGGAGGACTCATTCAAAAGCCAACCGATGCCCTTTTAAGACATTTAGATCATGATTTTATCCACTGGAATATCATAGTTCATATCCGTTCATATCTATAATAAATCAAAGTATGAGTCCAAGTATCTAAGATGGAACCGTGAGCTAAACTCCTTTATTTTTATAATCTAGATGGACCGTAAGACTGCCTCCTTGACTGAGGTAGGTCATGGTTTAGGTTGTTTAATGCGCTGGACTTCCTCCCTTCTTGCCTCCATAGCTCCTATTTTTATCCTTGTTCGCTAGTCGAATCACCAAACGAGAGAGATCATGATGTTTCCGCGGTAACGAGATATATTTTGTTTCCCATGTTCTCAATAGCGTGGTGTTAAGTTCATCCACAGTAAACCTTCAGCCCTGCACTCGAATTGATTGGACAGATTTATTAGTTGAAGTGATGTATTAGTTATTAGAGCGCGATGCATTAATTTATTTGTTCCCATAATAAAGAAGAATATGATAGCAATAATAAAATATATATCTGCAAACCAAATCGTATTTCCACCTATCATAGAAAAGAACGAAATCAATCTAGGCATGAAGAAAAAAAATCAAAGTTGATCAGAGTTGTTTCTCGGTCTATATGGACATCTTCGGATGGCGCTAGAGTGCATAGTAACCTACATAGAAATTTCCAAGATGGTGACGACTCTTTTTCTTTCCGAAGAGCTCCTTCTGGTAATGCTGACACCTCTGTTCCAGACTACAGTTAATACAGATTCTATGAGAACTACTAGTTCAAACCCAATGCAAAATAGTGAACTGAGAGAGGACAGTATATCTAGTGGACTAAACTCCCTGAATCTGTCACCATCAATCCACCTTTTCCACATCAACCCCACCCTTCAACGCCTCCCTGTCTCATCCCACGCACACCAACTCTCGCTTCACAAGACCACACCGTGCCATGTCATACTTCGACCTCCAATCACCCACTGCACTTCCACGATGTCACTCTAATCCACACCAATGTCCCTCCATGTTTCTTCTACACATTCACTTCACCTCCACACATCACCATCCTAACTCCTTGCACCTACAACACTACCAACAAACAACTCACTCCTCAGGCTACATGAATAGACTTTTCCTCAAACAGCTCAAACTTCTACATCTTTGGTGAATCGAAATTCACTAATGTCACTTAATTTACTGCTGTTGTGGATTTTAGGTGGTCCTCATGATGGCTTGGTTTCCTTGCCTATTTTCAGGGATACCAGGGACCAACGGTTGGCTAACAGTGATTCACCTGTGCAAGAGGACCAGCAAAATGTACGTAGTTCTTGGTGGAGGGGAATTTTGGATCAATTGCAGCAAAGCAGTGGTCGCACTCTTGAAACCTGAAATAAATCTGTACGGTGATAGACTGGTGGATTTTGTGAATACCAGAGTTCAGTTACCTTGGCCACGAATTATTGGATTGAATTGCAATTGTTCCAGTAAGTTTTAAATTTGTATCACATAGCTGGCAGATCTGTAATTTTTTGTTCATGTATGACGAATATGATGGTGCAAGACAAATGGTAAGATTTCATAATTCTTCTGTAATTTTCTTCTGTACTGTGGCCCTTCAAACACATCCATCAATGTGCGGCACCACAAAACTGGGATAAACAATATATATAAATTGTTCTTTCGGTGCTTTCTATATCCAAATACATGATGGAGCGGCGTGGTTGATCAATCCCCTGGCGGGCCTCATCATCATTGAATCAGTCATGTTTGAACGCCTCCACCAACATCCGCGTCACCAGCATTCTTAACAAGAGTTAATGGGGCTTGGTAATAGTGATTCGCAAGCTGGATATGAAGCATTTGGATCTTCATATAAAGATGAGGCAACTGCGGTGATGGGGCCTATAGAGATGCAGATCAGTATTAGATCTAAAGAGAGAAGAGCCGCCCGCCACTACTGATACTAAGGATCTCTCACTATGAAAGGCAAGGGTTGCGTATTCCTGGTTATTCCCTATTGTCTGGTTATTATTTCATAGTAAAAACTCTTCAAAAATGATGGAATAGCCTGCCCGTTATAAAATAGACTCCATGGATAGAATTTTCATGAGTGTTTGAGCTAGTTAACTTTGAAATCGAATAGACTAACCCTAGGGCTGGCAAAGTGAATGGACTTAGCAAACCCATCAACAGATTACCGTCCGGGCTTCCACCATAAAAAAATGCAACAGCAATATATTATGGGCCTTTGCCAATTCTAAATTTCACCCAAATTGATTGATATGATTTCTAATTCACGATTGATAACGACTATGGTTGAGAGTTGTTATCATCCTTTAGCCGATTGTTAATTTTAAATGTTTGCATTTAGCAATTACTCTTCCCACTGAATCAATTGAGCATTCTTCTTGACATGGATATGGCTCAATCAAGTAACTTAATTTGTTCTTTCTTACCTCATCCTCCATAGCGGAATTAAACACCATTTTCTACACAACCAAAAGATGATTAACGCAGTCTATATAAAATATTCAGAACTTTCACAAAAATAACAGTGAGGATTTAAAATATGGATCCTTCATTTTGAATATAGCCGATTAAGAAGTCAAAAGTCACAAGTTATGATGTGAAGGTCCTACCACACAGAATTAGCTATGGCCCATTCAACGCTGATTTTGGAATTCTCCTTGGTAACTTTACAATGTAGAGCCCGCAAAAATTTGGAAAATAGATAAATATTTATAGTTTTTGCATTTTGTAATATAAAATAAAACTAAAAAATAATAATACTACTAATAAACCTAATATAATTTAAAAATTATAAAACACTTGTAAAGCATATTTGCATTAATATAAGATTTTAAACCTATCACTTGGATTTCGATAGTGCACATATAGCTCAAAACAGATATACACAGAGACTTATTATGTTTTTTTAGGATTGACTCGATTGCTTACTGTAGTTATTTAAGTGTTTTAACTCTGTCCAATCTTAACCACAGATCACTAAAAGACAAACTTGGTTTTTTTTAACTAAATAAAATATGATTATCTTAAAGAGTCAGTCCAAGAAATATCAATATCTTATAAAAACGTAGATCTATGGTTGAAAGCTGAGTATGAGGGATTAGGGTACGAGATGAACTCTAATGTTTTAGTAAAAAATGGGCGGAAGTTTTATTATTACTTTTTGTTTAGAGTCCTCTCATGTTTAGGTTATAAGAGAGAGATCTATTTTGACAACAATTTGAGATTTGAACTCCACTTCTAACTCGCCAAAATTATTTGTTATAACCTTTATCAATATTCTAATGGTGAGTATATCTAATCCGATATTATGAAAAAACATGATAAATGATAGAGATAATTATATTATTAAAAGATAAATATTATGGAAAAAATTTCCAAGATAAACATAGAAATCTATATTTAAATGCCTTGTATCAATCAAATAAATTTTGAATCATTTAAAATTCATACGCTATAATGTAAATATATTTCTATGGAACCCACACATGGAGTAAAGTAAGGTGGTTTCCCCAATAAATAAATAAATTTTAATACATCTCTATCCCACTTTTTGTATGGAATTAGCATAATTTGTTTTTAATATTTATAGATTAGCATAATTTATTTTAATTTTTAGATAATTAATATGTTTATAAATAATAATAATTAAAATACACAAAAACAAAAATTTTAGGTCAAACATAAAATATGCAACAAAATTAATATGTGTCTTTGAAATAAAAGGCTTAGCTTTTGTCACAGCCAAGCCTTCTACTTAATTTTTATTTTTGCATAGTGGGACCCATCTCATCTTTAGTGTGGGGGAGGTAGATAGGTAGGCATTTGTTTCAAGTTGTCAATCTTATCATAAAAAATTGCTTGTTTGACCATTAAGATAGTTTGATTTTAGAGGGGTTGACCAGTAAAAGGGTTGACCCTCTCCCCATATTGCGCAATCATTACATAAAGGGGCGCTTATCTTAAAAAGTATGATGACATTATGAAAATAAAAGGGTTATGATAACATTACAAAAATAAAAAATTAAATTAAATTAAAACTAAAACCATACAAATAAATAAAAATTATAAGTTAATAAATAAAATCATAAAATTTTAATTTTAAATGAACTTAGAATTTTCCAAAATTGTATGATTGATGTGCTAACTTTCTTTCCGCAAGTCACTCGAAAACAGGTTTTGACAAGAAGCGTTGTTATTTTCAGGTACAAGAGCATTTTATCTATTCTCTTTAACTTTTTTGTTAAGCATATATTTTCCTATATTTTCAATGCTCTAACAAGTTTGTTGTAGGAAAATGCTAACCTTTTTGCAGATTTAAAGACGAACGAATGGAGTGCAAAATTGATTTCTAGAACCGCAGAAACTTTTTAGAAAAATTATTCCATTAAAAGCTTAAAGAAGATGAGTTTCCACTATTTATGTCATGACATTTGTTGCCACAAAGAAGAGTTTCAGAGACCAATTATGCCATGTCATGATTATTTACCATTTTTTCCTTCCACGCTTATCCATCATCCATGCTAGAGTCTATTTTTTCACTGCCTTATACATCATGATTTCTCGCATGACTACCTTTATGAGTCGCACACATTTTCCTTATTTTCAGTTCATCTTTTTCCTTATGAATAAAACCATTCAACTTCCATTTCATGACTACATTGCTTTGTTATTCCTACCATAAAAACTGTTTGACCTTCATATCTTTCATCTATAGTCCTACCACTCATTATGTATAGCTCGTGTTGACATATGTGGGATTCCTTAAGGCCCACCTTTCAACAAGTCTTGCCCCATCGACCTCAGCACCTTATCTGGGATAGAGACTAGAGTTCATTTTCAGTACCTTGAGGCTTGCATGCTTTAAAGGCAAGATCTCTCGCTAACAATCATGGGAATACATCAATGTCCATTGATCATTAGATCTTTCAAGTGACTCGACAACAGCTCATTTATTCACACTTTGCACAATGTAGTTTGGTACCTTGGAACTCATTGACATCGATGGTGAGATTTCCTCACATTGGTTAACGACATTCATCAATGGTTGGCAATCCAATGAATTCTTTCCATGTTCAACATCGACACATTTATTTGCATGGTAAGAATTGTACCATCACTTTTGTAGCAAGTGAAGACTATATACCTTTCATGACCGTCATTAGCAGTTTTGTATCAGTATGCTTCAGCCATATGAGAGTATCATAGTTTCACTTTCAATTCTCGTCTTTTACTTCAACCAACCAAGCACCAGTTCAGATCCTTCACTTTACATTCTATGATCCAGCAGCAGCAACCACATTCCTCTTGCATAATTCATCATCTNGGGGGGCGGACTATTCATTACCATTTTACATGTTCATCATCTCGTTTACACTTAATCAACATGTCTTTTCCAAACTATGCTATATATATATTGGCATGGTTCATAATATGAAGAAAAACATTTCTAATATACATTGATGGTTTATCATTTTTAATGCATAAATTTTATGTATTGCGGCAAGAAGAAAAAATATAAAAAATAAAATGAGCAAATGTTGTAAACACAAGAACCAACATTTTTTACAGTTATGGTTGTCACACAAGAACCAACCATGAGAAAAAATGATGCCACTCATGCATTTCAAAGTCATGGAATCATTTACTTTTACATACCATCATCATGTAAATCCTAGCTACAAAGCTAAAAGTTTTAAAGAGAATTAATGCATAGTTACATGAGGACATACAACCAGTCAAGTTGGGGGGAATGTTGAGCCGTAAAAAGACCACATTTTATTCATCTTACTTATACCATTTGTCACCTTATTCCTATCCTATCCTTCCATAAAACAATTAATATTCATCGCTTTCATAATAAATGTGAGTTTATGTTACCATTTTCCAAATCATTTATTTTTGAGTATTTTGAGTGAATTTGTGGTTAATTATTGAGAAAAATAACATATTTTCATTATACTTTAAATTTGGGTGAGTTTGGTTATGCTTACAGGTGTATTTGAAGACTTTAACAAGCTCAAAAGTGGCCACCTAGCCTTAGATTGGAATTTCATCTTCTAGATGAGAGCTAACTTCAAGGAGAAGATCATGGAAATGTGGAGAGAATATCTCATCCAATATTTGTTGAGAGAATATCTCATCCAATATTTATTGAGAATTTAAAGGGATGACTTGTATATTTGTTAATAATTTTGAGGATGAGTTGTAGATTTGTTGAGGATTTTGAGGGATAAGTTGAGAGAATAGTGGATCTATAATTATGATGAGTTACCTTGAATTTATGTATAAATAGGAGGGATCTCTCCTCATTTTGGTTAGAGATCTATATAGTGGTTTGGCAGTAGAGAATAGTTTAGAGTTAGTCATAGAATGGATTTCTGATTGTAATGGAGATTATGCTTTGATGCAAATACTGTACTCTTCCATGTTAATATAGATTTTCAACACTTTCTTTCTTATGAGTTGTTATGTTTTTCTTATGAATTGTTAGTATAGATTTACAGTGAGCTCATAAGTTAATTTCGATTGCTTTATACTAGTTTATTTCATGCAATTTGTCTTTCTTTATCAAGCTAATTTATGCGATTTCATGTTTTCTTCAATTAGATTTATTTTCGTACAATTTCCTATTTTCATATTAGGTTAAGTTCAGCGACACTCTGCCCCTGCATATATTTTGTATGTACCTCACAAGTTGATGCTCTCTCCAGGTTGACAATTAAATCGTTGGAATTATGTTATAATTTGATCAATGTTGTTTACCCAACAGTCGACACCACATAAATTTTCATCAAATGTTATTTTGCATCCTTTCAGTAATGGGATTTCCTCATCAAAGGACAAATTAATCAAATTCAAGCATGCTTAGTGCTACTTCATAGATATGTGATACAATAGCCTCAGTGTCATTTTCATACTGCTTCAGTAATGCTTTCACTATCAGCAATGGAACCAAGTGATTCAGCTGCTTCATGCCAAACCATGGGATGTTCATTAGCATCCCTTAATTTTTATGAGAGTGCGATCGATGAGACTTTGTCTTGCAATTTCCTTAAAACGTATGCAACCTCATGCTGAATTAGTGCACTTTGGACTTGTAGAGATGCAAAAACAACATCGATAGCATCTTCTCCTCCACAATTTTGAAGTGCAAACAGTGCGACATAGTGCTCATACATGTCTTTCTCTTAATCCAAAAAAACTGAGCTCCTCCATACTAAATTCTAAATATGTATATGCTTCAAGGTCCATAGACAATATAGGGGACCTCTCATCTGTGCTACTTTCATTCATTGCAAAGGAAATTAAAATTTGCTCCTTTGTGACCAAAAACATCCACTTCGACTAATTCGGTGCAAGAATACTTCATAGTTGGGGACAAATGGAGGAGAATGTTTAACAGGTAGATCAAAATTCACCACCAGGGTTACCTATGCTTAATCAAAATCCCGTGCAAGTACATTAGCTGATATAAGAATCTTTGTCAGTCTTGTTCTGAATTTCTTAATTACATGATCTATGTCCTCCAGCTTTTGTTGTGATTTGCATCGTCCAATTTTTCTTCATCACAAGCACATATAACTTTCTATTTTTCTTGCTTCTCTGATCTCTCTTCTTGGGATGTAACTTCCTTTAAATCCTCCTCTACATCACACTCTATTATGTCTATCAAAATGAGGGTTGGTTCTATGGAAGATGTCTTCTACACATCATCAACATCATATAAAGTATGAACATGGACACTTGCATGTGCTTCAATCTTGCTATCATATAGCTCCTGTGATAACCAATACATTATAATTTGGTGCATATGATATTGAAATGTAAGCATAGCCATCATTTTATTTTCATACAAATTTGCAAGTCATGTAAAGAATATCCTTCCCAACCTTTTTTATCATCTTCAAGACTCTGCAAAGTTGGCAGTAGTTGAAAATGGTCACCTGCAAGTATACATCTAGATCCCTTATCTATAGAAATCCAGTAAACCACCTCAAGTGCTTGAGCATCCTTATCAATGATAACCAAGTCAAATACCATTCCATCAATTTTGATGAGACAGAGCACCAGTCAGAGTTGTTAGTATAACATATGAATTCTTAAACACAGTTGATACAGCTTGTTTTCTTTATCCACTATGCATAAATATCTGAAACATTTACACTATGTTCTGATTCAAAGAATCCATATGTTCTTTCCAACATGAATGGCGGTATAAATAAATTTTTTCCTATCCACACTTGTATCTTCAGGCCTCTCCAGAACCTCTTCTCAAAATTTATCAAACAATTTCATTATTTTTTGATAACCCTGCACATAACCCAACCTCGATAAGCTATAAGTATGCGTACATTTGAATAAATGATATACGCTTCTAGAATATGTTAAAACATAGCCCATGCTTAGTATATCTTAGATTTTTAAAACATTATGAACATACCTTTAAATAATATATAGGATCTTAGGTTAAAAAACTAAATACTTGTAAATGCATATGACATTCAAAAGTGAAATTCAAAACAATTCAAACTTTTTAGGAAAAAGGAAAAATAAAAACGAAGGATAAAAAGGTTTAAGGTGAATATTAGGCCAAGGAAAACTAGTTGATAGACCTAGGACAAAAAAGTGGGATCCACATTATTTTTATTACATGTGGGCCATTAATTAACATGCTTCAAAACATCAACCTTCAACCCTTTCCATGAGAATCGTTCCTTCAACATTCAGTATGTTTTGAAGAAACTGGGGTGACCCGCTAGAGGATAATAATGAGCTTTGTTTAAAATTTATTCCTTCAAACTCGAACTAGGGACCAAATAGATTCTATATTTGTATTATATGATTCCCTCCTACACCTTATACATATCATCATGGTTAGTACCATAAAAAATTTCACAAGAAAACTTATCCTTGGCATATTATATTTCTAATGTGGCTTCCCAATTTTTTTCTACATCCGTCAAAGAAATAGAAGGTATTCTAGATATGGCATTAGCTACCACATTATTTTTCCCCTTCACATATTAAATATTATATTCAAATGCTTGAATCTTACTCACCCATTTTTTTCTCCTTTCATTTATATCCTTTTGAGTGAGGAAGTACCTTAAGTTATTATGGTCAGTTTTGACCACAAATTTGCTTCCCACCAAGTATTTCCTAAACTTGATCAAAGCATGCATGATGGATAACATGGATTTATAATAAATGGAGTAACGCTTCTCATGTGTCTATATCTTACTACTCTCGAAATATATTGGGTTTTTTCCTTGTTTTAATACTTCTCCAATGCCCTCTCCTAATGCATCGCATTCCAAGACAAATGGTTTAGAAAAATAAGGCAAGGATAGAATAGGACAATTGCTTGTTACCTATTTCATTCTTTGGAAATATTTTTCATCCCCTTCATGCCATTGGAAAGCATCTTTCCTTGTCAAATCAGTGATAGGTGAAGCAAGTTGGGAGAACCCCATCATAAACTTTCTATAGTAGGTGCAAATTCCAATGAATACTCCCAATTCAGTGAGATTTTTGGAATGAGGTCATTCTATAATGGATCTTATTTTCTCCATATCCACCTTCATACCATATTAACCAACTATGTATCCATGATACAACATGTCTATCAAGAAAAACTCACATTTTGGGCATCTTAGCAAACAAATATTTATCATGCAGAATTTTTAATACCTATTCTAGATTATGCAAAAGTTCCTTCCAAGTCTTACTGTAAATATGAATGTCATCAAATAAAACTAGTACAAACTTATGAAGTTTCTTGTGGAAGATATTGTTCATGCATGATTGGAATGTGGAAGGTGCATTTGTCAAGCCAAAGGGCATGGAAACAAACTCAAAGTGACCATAGTGGCATCTGAAAGTAGTCTTTGGTATGCCTTCTTCCCTCATTCGAATTTGATGATAACTAGATCTAAGTTCAATCTTTGGGAATAAATGGGATCCATGGAGCTCATCCATGAGCTCATCAATCCTTGGGATGGGATATCTATTCTTCACTGCCTTCTTATTCAATACTCTAAAATCAATGCACATCCTTAAAGTTCCATCCTTTTTCTTTACCATGACAACTAGAGAAGCATATGGGCTGGAACTAGGCCTTATGAGACCCAACTCCAAGAGTTACATAATGGCCACCTCAATCTCATCTCGAATACTTTTGGGATCCTTATAGGGATGGATTATTAAGGAAGCATTTTTTTTAAAATATGGTTTCCTCTTTAATGATTTCCATGGAATTAGACATAGAAGTAATTAATTTCTATATTGACTTTGAATTTAAAATCAAATCATTATTGATCAACAATTTCAATTATGAAATAGGTATATTTTAAGTATATCTTATTTTTCTATTTCTATTGGAGTAAGACCGAGTTTAGGATTAAATTATTACTATAACTATTATAATTAATGTTCTAAATGGGATAAAATAATGTTAATCCATAACATATGTGGTAATTTTGTACAATTTCTAGCATATGGTCTTGTGAAAAGTTTTGTTTATATCTCAAAGAAAAAATTACCTTAACTAATTTGCGTTTTTTTTACTATTATTAATGTGCTTATATCCCCTATTTTGTGAAATTTTCAACCTTCAAGCTAATTGGTATTGAGAATGTACAACATTTTATTTGCTTGGAAAATAAATGAGCAAATTTTTGTTACACAAAGTTGTCGACAGAAGGATATGTAACATATATATTAAGTTATATATGATTGACGATTATGGTCTGTCGCTTTCATGTAACGACCGTGAAAGTAATAGAGAAAGCAATGTAAACCTAGGAATCGCATAACAAGCTACAATAAAAAAAAATTAAAGTAAATTGATTCCATTCACTCTAGAATGTGATTTTAATTCCATTCATCGCATACAAATATAGAGAACCAAATATACATTTTACTCTAGTTGCATCATTGAATAGCTGCATTGTCATATATAAAAATAGATAAGTCCCCTAAGTGAAATGAATGCGAAACCAAAGAAATTAGCTAGTACAAAAAGCAAAAATAAGGTGATTCCTAAGCAATTGTCGCAGACCATCCACTTACACATAGTGAAGCGGACCAATAATTCAAGCTAATTTGTATTGAGAATGTACAATATTTTATTTACTTGGAAAACAATTGAACATTTTAGCACTTATAATTTCATTTACATATATACAATGCTTTTAGTTTATATTTATTTCAAGCCCCTAAACAAATCCACGAATTACACATACTACAGTTTCTAAAATTCTTATGAGAGTAGTTGAATGCCATCATTTGCGTCATGGGAAGACTAAGTATTTTGAGAAATAACATAGTGAATGTCATTCATACAACTTTCTTGGATTTGGGTTAAAATCCTCAGTTCAGTTAACCAACAAGCATATACCATTTCATTTGAAATCAAGCTACCAACAAGTATATACCATTTCGTTTGAAAACCAAGCTAAGTAACATTCAAGATTTCTAACCTTAAAGGAAGGGAATATGCAGCTTTGCTACTAAATCTTGTTATAAGTTGAAAATGAATGGCGTACGCATACCTATTACCAACCATATTATTAATTATCACCAAACTATATTATTATGTAATATAGTTGTGGTAATTAAGGTTGATATTTTGGAAATGGTAAAATTATCATTAATATAATAGAGAAGAATATATATATATATATGCCTATATTAATTTTTTTTTTAATGTTTTACCCTTTTTCATGATTAACTATATTTTATAATAGTTGACATTATTTGAATATAGTTGACAATGTTTAAGAATGTTTGACAACAGTTTAGCAATGCTTGGTCATGTTTGATAATGGTTGATGATGTTTGAATATGGACGTTAACCATGTTTGATTATGTTTAACCATGGTTTATTGACTATGATAGAATTAACTGAAACATTGTTGAATATGCTTGACCAATATTAACCATAGTTGAACATGTTCGGTTTTGGTCCATTGACATGGTGGTCATAAGTTCAACTTGGTTGACCATGGTTGACCATTTTGGTTCATGATTTATCATGCTTGTTTGTTGTTGACCATGGATAAATATGATTGACCATGTTTGACTATGGATAACCATGGTAGACTATGGTAAACCATGCTTAACTATAGTTGAATTTCCTTGATAATGGTTTGCTTATGTTAGACCATGTTTGACCATGGTTTTCCATGTTTGACTATGGTTTATCATGATTGACCATGCTTCTTTATGGTTGAATCTGGGTGACTATGTTTCACCATGTTTGAAGATGCTTGATTAAAGTTTGTGGTGTATGACCATGTGTGAATTTTGTTGAATATGGTTTGCTCTAGTAAAGTTATTCACCATTAAATCATGGTTTACTAATATTGACCATGCTGAATTATAGTTTATTGTGATTGATTATGTTTATCCATGATTGAGATTGCTTGGACATGGTTAAAAATGATTAATTATGCAATGTAGGCTTTGAAGGTATTGCAATGAATCTCCAATGGTTCTTAACTATATTATCCAAACCCTAGATAACGATAAAATATAATAATACACATTTTCAAGGTGGGTATGTTTTCCATGAGGCTCTCTGGATTGTTTATAGTCGTATTCAAGTCACAAATAGAGTTTGTAGAGTTATGATTTGAAGTTATTCATCACTCTTATTAAAGAAAATATTACTCTTAGACCAAAATATATGTATATGTTACATTATATATATATATATATATATATATATATATATATATATGCATTAGAGGAAATTTCAACTCAAAATGGGCCTTTTAACTCTAATTCAAATTCCATGTCACCATGTGTTAGCCAATGCAATTGATTTAAATTTGAAATACCGTATAGGTATCAAACACTTTTTTAATATAAATTTGGGGATAGGTATCATAAAAAAAAACTACTTTTTTGTTTGTATTTTCGACATCTCTCGTATTTTTACTCAAATTTCAATTGGGAGAGCTCGTTGCATGCGGAATCAAATTCTGCATCCAACAAGTACCCACTCAACATACTTTTGATGGACCCTGATACCCCAGAAAAAAAAAATACTTGAAAAAAATGAGTGGGTACTCGTTGGATGCGGAATTTGATTCCGCATCCAACGAGCTCTCCCGATTGAAATTTGAGTAAAAACACGGAGAGATATGTTGAAAATACAAACAAAAAATAGTTTTTTTCTTTTCTTCCTCAAAAATTAATAATTTTTTTTTTTTAATTTTAACTATCATTTTATTAATTTTTTAGGAGGCCCATTTTGAGTTGAAATTTCCTCGTGTGTGTGTGTCTATATATATATAACTTACATTAGAGGAAATTTCAACTCAAAATGAGCATTTTAACTATAATTCAAATTCCATGTCATCATGTGTTAGCCAATGAAATTGCTTTAAATTCCAAATATCATATAGGTCTTACACACTTTTTTTTTATAAATTTGGGAATAGGTATCATTAATTTTTTTTATTTTTATTTTTATTTTATTTTCAACATATCTCCATGTGTTTTTACTCAAATTTTGATCGGGAGAGCTCATTGGATGCGGAATTTTGATTCCGCATCCAACGATTACCCACTTGACATACTTTTGATGGACCTTGCTACCCCAAAAATAAGAAATACCTAAAAAATGTGTATTTCTTATTTTTGGGGTAATGGATTCCATCAAAAGTATGTCGAGTGGGTACTCATTGGATGCGGAATTTGATTCTGCATCCAACGAGCTCTCCTAATCGAAATTTGAGTAAAAAGACGGGGAGATATGTCGAAAATACAAACAAAAAAGTAGTTTTGTTCTTTTCTTCCTCCAAAATTAATAAATATTATTTTATTATTTTAATTATTGATTAATTTTTTTTAGGAGGCCCATTTTGAGTTAAAACTTCCTCTAATGGTTGTTAAGTCTAGACTCATTGCTATTAGAAGTTGCATTATTCAATAAAATCTTATATTCTAAAAAGATAACTATTAATCAATAAATATTAGTTTTAAGTCTTACTCCAAGACAAAAATAGATGCATCATCATCATCACCATCACCATAATCATACATAAAAATGAAATTTTGTAATATATATATGTGTGTGTATATGAATTGTGCTTTTTTTAACAAAATAATGGAAACATTTAAAATAATTATGCATGGAGACCAATAATATGTATTTATCATCAACAACATCATCTCCTTAAAATATTTATATTAATTATTAATTATTATGACATTATACTTATCAAAATAATGATAAGTTAATATTTTTTTTATAAATTTAAAAATAACATATTTAAATAAAATGATTGCTTCTATACTTAAACTTTAGAATAAAATAAACAATACCAAACATCATTATTATCTTAAACTTATAATCTAAATATTATCTGTATATTAATATATAACAACTATAATCTTATAACTCTGCTTTTAAATCATATAAACGAATAAATAATAACCAACATCATTATTATCATAAAATTATAATCTAAATATATTATTTATATATTAACCTTTAACAACTATAATCTTATAACTAATTGTAAACTATTCCTCCTCAATGTTAACATGATAAATATAAGGCCCTAACACGAAGTTGATGGGAACTTCTTAGTTGAATGAAGAGCTAGGAAACATGATTATGTTGTGCAAAAACAAAATGTGTATGTGTTCCTTGATGTTATCACTAGAGGATCCTGAGACTGACAGGTTAGTTTATACGTAGGCTAGGAAGACATAAACATGCACGCATTTTATAATACATGATATATACCCATCCATTTCCCTTCCTCCCTACATCCCCATCACTCTCTATCTCTCCTTAGCTCTCTCCACCCCCTCTCCATCTCTTGTTTCCTCTCTCCCTCTCTCTATCCATCAATGAATTTCTCCCTATCCCTCCCTCCCTCCCTAACCATCACTATCCCTCTTTCTCTCTCTTCCTCCCTTACTCCTCCACCTACACCTAACCCCCATCCCTCTCACACTCTCCCACCCACCTAACACCCATCACCTCTCTCACTCTCTCACTCTCTCTACTTGTAACCCACCCTCTCCTTCCCTAGACCCCCATCATGCTCTTCCTACCCATAACCACCTCGTACACCCCTCTATCTCTCCCCCTACTTCTCCTACTCCTAATGTTCCTCTTCCCTCTCTCTCATCTAATAACCCTCCCCTATCACTTATCAGCCACCCATATTTCTCTCCCTCTCTTTCTCTCTCCCCCAACACCCCCTATCCCTACCCCTAATCACCAACACCCTCCCCACTTTCTCCTCCTCTCTCTGTCTCTCTATCAAACACATCCATCTACTCCTCTAGTTACCATGAACCCTCATCCATATCTCTCTCCCCTAACCTTATAACACCCCCCNCCCTTACTAACCCCCTCCCTCACTCTCTCTCCCCTATTCCTCCACCTCCAACTAACGCCCACCCCCCACTCTCTCTCTCTCCCCCAACTACCTAACGCCCCCCACTCTCCCTCTAACACTATCATTACCATTAAGCCTCTCTGTCTCTTTCTCTATCTAACCCCCATATATGGGGATTCTTCTTGATGGACAATATCTTATCATGTTCATTCATAAAGGGATTTTTTAAACTGTGGAAAATAAGGTCAATATATTGTAGGTATTAGGGGATCAAGGAGTGGGGTATGGGGGGTTTTAGAGGTATTGATGGGGTTTAAAAAGATGTATCTAGTAAAAATAGGGAATATCTCATAAAAAAAATGGGTTTTCTTCATTTGAAATGTGTATTGGGAGGGGGGATCAACAAAATAATTTTGATAGGTATTTATCAATGTCTAGTGAAATTAGGGGTATTATTTAATATCCCATGAATGAAGGCGCTATGGAATAGTTTCACTGAGTGAAGATGATGTCCCCCCATCCTACTCTCTCTACATATAAATACCCTTTGACACTCTCTCCCTCTATCTACTTCTTATGCCCCTCCTATCTTCCTTAATACACCTCTCCATCCCACTTACCATCCTCTCTCTCTCTTCCAACACCATATACCCCCGTTCTATCTAACTTCCCTAATCCTCCTCAAATCCCTCCTCCACACCATAATCTCTATCTCTTTATCTCCCCATACCTCTCTCCTCCCCTCCCCCCTCTCTCTCACACACAAATACACACACATACAAAAGAAAACAAACACACACATCCCTCTACTCCTCCACCCACCCTTGACCCTCACCTCTCTCTCTCTCTATCTCTCTCTCTTAGACATAAACACACATACCCCTACTCCCCTTGTCACATGCCCCAAATTGCAAAACAATTTAATGTTATTGAGGAACATTATGTTATATTTTATGCTAAGTTTGAAATTGATGACCAAGTGGGGTCAAGAATAATTAATGTATTTCAGAATATTTTATTAATAAATAAATAAATGATGAGACAGCAGCTTAGGGAAGCTGTTAAAAGAGTGTTAACTGGTCACTTGGTGGAGGATATTGGGTGGAGAGTATACTAACAAGTGGCAACATCCTCAAACTACTTCTAACTATTGCAGGTGGAAACTTCCCTATATTTGTGGTCAGGATTCCCCAAGAAAGTGGAATTGGAGCAAGTGGCTCATTAAGTAAAAACTAACCCAGAAGACCTAGGCATTATTATAAAAATTTCCATTAAAGACAGCTGAGGCTGCTCATTTTTCTGTAATTGTGATCATTCATTATGAATGAAGTGCACATGAGAAATTTGATGGATGGGAATTATTGAAGTGAGTTTGAGGGGTTAACTGCTAAGAACTGAACTTATGTAGCTGTTAGGCTGAAGTTCTTACTGCTGTGAGAAGGTTTGGTTTACTGCTGTAATTTGACCAGTCAGGTGACAAAAGGTCTTAAGGATACATCCTTCACCCAGTACTCTACAGGAGTACCAGGAAACAAGCTCGGGGGTCTTGAGGAAGTGTAGACTAAGCCTTCTCTAGGAGTTGGTTGGGAGGAACAGCCTCCATAAGTTGTTGTCACCTCATCATTTGATAGGTTTTATTTGTTCAGGTTATTTATAATTTATTTACTGTATTTAGCAAATGTTTATTAGTTTTTCAAATATATGTATGTTTTTGTTTGTTAGGGTTTATGCAGAAAAAAAAAAAATTGTGTAATGATAAAAATAGTGATTGTAGATTATGTTTAAAATAGTAATATTATTGCTAAATGAAAAGTAAATAGAAATAAATTACCACACTATATCTTTCCAGGCTTTGTGTAGGAAGTACTCTAGTTAAGCTGGTTGATTAAGTAGATGGGATTATTTGTTTATCAAGTCTTAATGAAAAATGTAAATGATTTCTTTTATAGTTTGTGTGTGAATCATTACAGAAAATAGCAGTACTACTCTAGATACTCAAAGTATCTATATTAAATAATTTTCAGGAAAAGAACTGAATATATATAATAATCATTTGTACACATACTATTCACAAAAGCATTACCAGTACTAATAATTATTATAAACATAATAGATCAATTTAATTAAATAAACATAGAAACATTAAAAAGATAGTACTAGGGTTTTAACAAAGATAGTACTTCTTAGGTCTCGTTAATAATTTACTCCCAACTCATATTTACATTTTGTATTAAAAAATAGATGTTGTTTTACTGTAACCCTCCAGATTTACTTAGGGTTTACAAGAGGTAGGTTTAATCCCTAAAAACAGACCTTTACATTCTTAATCTTAACATAACATTTAATAGATGTAAATATTATTACTGAAAGTAAAATAGGAAATAACAAACTAAAACCTTTTCTGTAAAAATCCATATCATTTCAGAATTGTAGGTTATCTACAAATAGTAACCAATTCGAGAGAAAATCAGAGTACTGATTTCACCTAATAACTTGGTATAAATTCAAACAGTAAATCACTATAATCTTCCATTTTAAATGAAAATTGTAAATTACATAGTATTGTCAACATTTTAAATAGAAACAAAATAAAAATTACGGTAATGGCTTATGGCCTTTATAATTACCGATTGAGGCTTAAGCCTGCTTAAAATTAAAACTATACAATTTAAAACAAACAGTAACCAAAAATGGTAACCATTACTTCCATAACCCTATAAGTCATTTACAAGTCTCATTGAATAAAATGCCAGCAAATACCACTTAAAGGTTACGGCTTAAAGCCGAAAGTAAAACTTGAAGTTTTTACATCATTACCAGTCGTATGGTCTTTGTCTTAACGCTTAAGTCTAAGCTACTTTAATCCTTAAAACTATTTACTTTTAATACCCTCTAGGGTTTAAGAGTCATAGGAAAACAAACAACATTAAGTAAAAACATAACAAGAAAAACCCAGGCTGAGTCCATAACCGGCAGCGTAGTATTCTCATCTCCTAACCACCATAATACTCATGCAGGAGAAACCCTTAGCGCAACCAGGGCTTACCAGAATTCTGCATAGTTAGAAGTTGAAGGAACAAGCTCGAATTCCAACCTACAGAGCTGCGAGAAGGACCTGCACGGAGTAACCATCCATTGGTCATAAATATTTTAATAAATTAAACAAATTCAAAATCATCTTCAATTAAATTTTTTTTTTGGGTCTTTACCTGATAGAGTTTCAGTTGAAGGAAGTCATGGAAACCAGCCACCTAAGACCGCTTAAAGACACCTTCCAGGAAGCTTGAAGACACCGAGTCACAAATCTAAAGGAAAATGAAGAAATATGTTTACAAGCTCTTCCAACTGTGGATTTTTCATAGAACATCAACTCGCGGTCCTCTAAGATTTAAAGAAAAGTAGTTTCTACACATACCACATGCTACAGCAACCTTTAAGCACCGAGAACCACGCTACATACTCACCAAGATAAGCTTACATTGTTTTGTCGAAAGGAAATCTATAGATAAGCAATTTTGACAGAGTCATGGTGGCCACGAGCTCATAGCTCGGCCGCACTTGGTCGAAGGTTTTGTTGCAATGAAAAAAGGAGGGTTAGGGCTTCAATATAAGTCAACCCAACCCGTGGACAAAACACCTCCACGCGTCCTTTTAGATTTTTCATCGACGTGGGTAACTTCACTATAGTCCTTTATGTAGTTTATATTCTGCATTAAGATGATTACCAATCAATGTTAATCATTAAAATCATATCATATTTGGATTTCTAATAATGTTTTGTCCTTTTATTATTTTGATGCCAAAACTATCAACCATAGTATTAAGAAAAGATTATTCGTTTAGGGTTTTGTTAAGTAACAATAGGGTAATGTCTTTTGCTAAACTTGTTTATCAAACATAGGTAATGGACAAGTTTTAATTGATGAATTAATTTAAGAAGAAGATCTGATGATTCCTTGAAATAGCCTTTGGATGTTATTAGAGTTGAAGAGTAAATTGATAACAAGGACCATTGCAATATAAGATCTCTCACTATATTTCTTTAAACCGACAACCTTGTTCAAAAAGATTTATCAAGCAACCTTGTGTAGGGCGTAATTTATAGCTAAAGGGTACCCTAGGATTGGAACTATAAGATACAAGTAAAAAGGATTCAAAGTAAAAGACTGCAAAAGTTTTAAAGAAAAATTCTTTCAGCTAGGAAGAGAGTCATAATCCAACTATTTTACAACAACGAGTAGTTGGGGACTTAGGTAAGTATAGTTCTCATTAATTATATAAGAGTTTCATTTGTAACTCTAAACTCCTAGAAAGTAATATATAATTAAGAGTTGGTATAGTTTGTTTATTTTTGAGAAAATAATCTAATTAGGAAACCCTAAGATAAGGGTAAATGTGTTATACATTAATGTCTTTGAGTGATCTAATTTGAAGCTGCGAACTGTGTTACTTCCTAGGTAAACTCTAGATCAAAATTATTGTAAACAGAAATACAAGCATTCATTGGAAGGTTAATCATAATCATCCAGGGGATATTGATATATTTTGACAATATTTGATCATACAAGTTAACCGATGCATAGGAGGTTTGTTATAATGTCAGTAAGAAGTTTCAACAGCAAATTTAAGATCATCATTACCTCTTTGGAAACAAGCTGTATTTAAACATTCTAAGTATAGCATCATAAACATGCTAGAGAAGTATCATTTTGACTTGAATATATATATTAATTTTACTGGAACTTACGCTTACCTGTTAAAACCTGTAAAGAGAAATCAGTCCCACTGTGTTAGCTATAAGCTAAGTAAGCCCTGATCTTCCCTAAGAAATATCCCATACTAGACAAAAGAAATCAATAGTATACCTAGCATCACTAAAAATACAAGTTTCTTTTCTACTTTCTGGAAAATTAAGATTGCTAAGTTGAAAACAGTACTAACACAGTTTTGAAAGACAAGCCTCTAGATAATACAAATTCTTATAAAGGAGTAATCTGTGTTTCTCTTTCAAACTGATTAATTATTTACTGACAGTTAGGGGTACTTTAGCGGTGACATCTGACATTTTATGTCAAATGAAAAATTTAAAATTTTTACGAATTTTTTAGTTATTACATGTGGTATCAGAGCACAAGGTTCAAACACTAGGCCTGAATGTAGCTCAACTTGCTTATGTGGAACAGTAAATTTAAATAAACATGTTGATGTTGTTTTCTTTTGAATGATACATCTCAATAATTTTGTTTCTAATTTAATGACAGGTATGGATAGATTTGAAGACTATGCGGATGAGGAGTCTCCTTACACTGAACGAAATAATTTACAAAAAGAACCTATACAAGAAGAGATAACTAATAATTCTTTCAAACTACTATAAACAGTTAAGGAACTAAAAACAGAGATGGAATTGGTTAAGAAAGAAAATGAGAGGATTCTACGAGCTCAGTGGAAGCTAAATCATATTTTAATGGAAAGATTTCATACTGAGGGAAAAGATAAAAGAACTGAGTCTAAAGATATGGGTTATCAGCATAAATATAAAAAGACTAAACAATTTAAAAATGAAAGTAGCTCATCTTCTGAAGTATATGGTGATTCACATAAACAAAAAATCCATTATACTAGTGACAGTAGTGAATATAATCACCATACTAGGAAGAGAAATCTTAAACCTTACGAATAAATCTCTGGGGAATTCAAGAAAATTAAGCCACCAACATTTAATGGAGAAACTGAGAAAGGGGAAGAAGTAGAATCCTGGCTGTTTGGGATGAAGAAATAGTTCCAAATTCATAACTACTCTAATCAACTGAAGGCCAGGATGGCTATTTATAATCTCACAGGAAAAGCAGATATATGGTGGCAGGACTTAAAAAGAGTAAAAGGTATAAGGGAGAAAAATATAAATTGGAGTACATTTAAGAAATATTTCAAAAAGAAATTTTTATCTGAACGGTATTATGAGGAAAGGGCTAAGGAATTTTACAAGCTGAAACTGGGAACAATGAATATTGAAGAACTAAATAGTTAATTTCTAAATCTACTCAGGTATGTGCCATATATTGTGGACGAGAAACCTAAGGTACAATGGTTTCTCAGTTTCTTACCTTATCATATAAAGGAAAAAATTGAGTATGACAATCCGGAAAATTTAGAAGAAGCAATGAGAAAAGAAAATTTCTGTTATGAACAAAATTGTAAAAAGGAAAGTATGACCAACTAGAAGGCCAAAAGGAATAATAAATTTTAACAAAAAAAATAAATATTTTGTGCCTAATCGAAATTATAAGAATAATAACACCATAAATTTTCCTAGTAAAAATTTTTAAGGGAACAAAAGTAATTCACAGACCAATCCAAATAATCAAAAGAATGGAGAATCTGCTAACAACCACAGTAACTATACAAAGAATTTTGAATGAAAGGAACCCATAAAGTGTTGGGAATGTAATGTTCCACATTATGCATCAGTTTTCCCCAATCGAAAGAAGACTGTTAGCAACATACACACAATACACGAGGAGATGATTGTTGGTGATCTAGCGAGGACAAATGCCAAGATCAATGCAGCATTAGAGAACCGGCAAGCAGATTATCAAACATCCATGGTGCAAGTAGAAGTTAAGATAAATCAAATACCTATATCTATTTTAATTTATCCAGGGGCTAGTTTAAGATAAATTTCTCCTAATTTAGTAGAAAATTGTAAGCTTTCAGTTGAAAAGTTTGCAAGATCTTGGTTAGTTCAACTAGCTACTCGTGCAAAGAGAAAATTAATTAGCTTTGTTAAGAATTGTGCAGTAACTATGGATCAATTTAAAACCTCAGTTAATCTCAATGTGTTACCTTTAGGTTCATATGATATGTTAATTGATATGGATTGGTTAGAACAGCATAGGGTGGTCTTGAATTTCTTTGATAAAACCTTCGCTTGCATAAATAGTGATGGAAAGTTCATAAATGTAAAGGGAATCCCTAGGAAAATAGCCATAAGGCATATTTCTTCTTTGCAGCTTAAGAGAACTGTTAGGAAATGCTGTAAAGGTTTTACCGTAACACTAATTAATGAAGAAAATACTAACAACAGAGATGAGTTAAAACTGGAAGATATTCCAATTCTAAGGGAATATTTGGATGTATTTTTGGAATAAATTCCAGGACTTCCTTCGAAACGGGAATTAGATTTTACTATTGAGCTGGTACCTGGTGCAGTGTCGAGCTCAAAAGCCCCTTATTAGATGAATATACTAGAATTAAATCAAATTAAGTCGGAGTTAAAAGAAATCATTGATAAGAATTACATTAGACCTAGTGTGTCTCCCTGGGGGGCACCTGTCATATTTATTAAGAAAAATGATAGAACTTTATGACTATGTATAGATTACCGTCAATTGAATAAAATGACTATCGAGAAGAGATACCGGTTACCTTGCATAGATGATATGTTTGATCAGCTACGGGGAGCCACGGTGTTTTCAAATATTGATTTACGATCTGGATACAACCAAGTCTGAATCAAAGATGAAGACATCGTTAAAACAACTTTTAGGACTCGATATGGACATTACAAGTTTGTCATTATGAAATTCAGGATTAATAATGCCCTAGCTGTTTTTATGTGTCTGATGAATATTGTAATGCACAAATATCTGGATCAATTTGTGGTCGTATTTATTGACGACATCTTAACTTACTCAAAGACTGAAGAGGAACATAAATAAGATTTTAAAATTGTCTTACAATAGTTACGAGAACATCAACTTTTTGCAAAATTCAGTAAATGTGACTTCTTTAAAGATAAAATCTAGTATTTGGGTCATGTGGTGACTAAAGAAGCAATTTCTGTTGACCCAGAAAAGATAAAGGCAATTGAAGATTAGCCAGTCCCAAAAGATGTAATTGACGTCCGATCATTCATGGGAGTTACTGGTTATTATCAGAGATTCATCGAAGGGTTTTCAAGAATTGCAAATCCTATAATCTCCTTCCAGAAAAGGGAAAGAAATTCAATTGGAATCAAAAGTGTGAAGAAAGTTTTAAAAAGATAAAAACATTTTTAACCACCGCACCAATTCTAAGAATTGCTAACCCTAATAAAGGTTTTATAGTATGTACAGATGCATGCAATGATGGTTTAGGTGGAGTATTAACTCAGGAAGGACATGTCATTGCTTATGAGTCTAGGAATATAAAGGTTCATTAGAAAAATTATGCGACCTATGACTTAGAATTAGCTGATCTCATACATGCCTAAAAAATGTGGCATCATCATTTAATCTGAAGAAATTTTATATTGTTGACAAATAATAAATGATTGAAATATCTATTGGATCAACCTAACTTGAATGTTAGGCAAGCTAGGTGGCTAGCTTTTCTGAGTGAATATGATTTTGAAATTCAACATATTAAAGGAAAGGAGAATAAGGTTTTTGATGCATTAAGTAGAAATGAAAAGCTAAATTTTACAGTAGCCATCAGCACTTATAAGACAGACTTGGAAGAACAACTAGAAGCTGGAATAATGATAAAATGAAAATTATCAAAAATTACAAGCAAAAGTAAAATAAAATTTAACAGAAAGTCTAAGTACAGGGTACAATTTGAATGAAAAAAGAATTATTATTATATAAAGATAGATTATACATACCTAATGTACCTAAGATTAAGCTATTAATTTTAAATGAAATTCATAAAAATCCTTATTCAGGACATCCGGGTTATTAGAAAACTATAGCCATGCTGAGAAAGGATTATTTCTGGCCAAAAATGAAAAATGAATTGGCAGAATATATCGCTAGGTGCTTTGAATGTCAGCAAGTAAAAACTGAACATTAGCATCCAGCTAAGCTACTTCAGCCATTGCCTATTCCTAGCTGGAAATGGGAGATAATTAACCTTGATTTTATTACGGGATTACCTAGAAATCAGAGCTTAAATGACTCAATAATGGTAGTGGTTTATAAATTGAGTAAAGAAGCCCATTTTATACCTGTAAAAACTACTTATGAAGCTGCAAATATCGCTGATATTTTCTTAAAACAATTTTTTCAGTTGCATGGAATACTGAAGGTGATAATTTCAGACCAAGACCCTAAATTTACAGGTAATTTTTGGAAATATTTGTTTAAAGGGTTAAATACTACGTTAAACTTTAGTACCTATTTCCATCCTCAAACTGATGGACAAACTGAAAGAGTAAATCAAGTATTGGAGGATTTACTTAGAATGTATGTAAAGGAGCATCTAGGTAAATGGGAAGATTATTTACACCTGGTAGAATTTTCTTACAACAATCATTATCAAGCTTTAGCTAGGTATAGTCCTTTCGAAATTATGTATGGAAGGAAATGCAATACTGCCATCTATTGGAGTAATCCGGTGGACAGGTTAGTATTAGGACCTGAATTATTAAAAGAGATGGAGCTAATTGTAAAACATGTACAAGGTAATGTGAAAATTGCTCAAGATCAATAGAAAAGCCAAGCATACCTTAAACGAACTCCAAAGGAGTTCCAGGTAGGTGAACATGTTTTTTATTAAGCTGAGACCCAAAAAGAGTTCTTTGAGGTTGGGTAGCTGTGCTAATATAGCACCTCGATATTGTGGTCCTTTTGAAATACTGTTCAGGATAGCGCAGGTAGCATATCAGTTAGCTCTACCACCAAATATAAGAGTTCACAATGTTTTCCATATTTGTATATTAAAAAAATATGTACATGATGCTACTGATGTTATTAATTGGAATTATGTGCAGGTGGAACTTGAAGAAGATATTCTGGTGGAACCAGATTGTATCCTCAAAAGGAGGGAGATCTTGCTTCGGAACCGCACCATTGGTCAAGTGAAGGTGCAATGGAAGCACCTTAGTCAAGAAGAAGCCACCTAGGAATCGAAAAGTCATATGCGGGATGCATATGCAATTCTATTTCAGGGGAACTCTGAGGATGAGGAATAAATAACATCGAGGATGATGTTATAAATTAAGGGGGTGTGTATGTCACATGCCTCAAATTGCAAAACAATTTAATGTTATGGATGAGCATAATGTTATATTTTATGCTAAGTTTGAAATTGATGACCAAGTGGGGTCAAGAATAATTAATGTATTTCAGAATATTTTATTAATAAATAAATAAATGATGAGACAATAGCTTAGGGAAGCTGTTAAAAGAGTGTTAACTGGTCACTTGGTGGAGGAGACTGGGTGGAGAGTATACTGACAAGTGGCGGCATCCTCAAACTACTTCTAACTATTGCAAGTGGAAGCTTCCCTATATTTGTGGTCATGATTCTCCAAGAAAGTGGAATTGGAGCAGGTGGATCATTAAGTAAAAACTGACCCACAAGACCTAGGAATTATTATAAAACTTCCCATTGAAGATAGATGAGGCTGCTCATTTTTTTGGAATTATGATCATTCCATGTGAATGAAGTGCACATGAGAAATTCGATGGAAGGGACTTATTGAAGTGAGTTTGAGGGGTTAACTACTGAGAACGGAACTTATGCAGTTGTTAGGATGAAGTTCTTACTGCTGTGAGCAAGTTTGGTTTACTACTATAATTTGACCAGCCAAGTGACAGAAGGTCTTAAGGATATATCCTTCACCCAGTACTCTACCAGGAGGACTAGGAAACAGGCTTGGGGGTCCCAAGGAAGTGCATTATAAGCCTTCTCCAAGAGTTGGTTGGGAGGAATAGCCTCATTAAGCTGTTGTCACCTCATCATTTGACAGGTTTTATTTGTTCAGGTTATTTATAATTTATTTACTGTATTCAACAAATGTTTATTAGTTTTTCAAGGATATGTATGTTTTTGTTTGTTAAGGTTTATGAAGAAAAAAAATATTGCGTAATGATAAAATTAGTGATTGTAGATTATGTTTAAAATAGTAATATTATTGCTAAATGAAAAGTAAATAGAAATAAATTACCACAATGTATTTTTCCACGCTTTGTATAGGCAGTACTCTAATACAGTTGGTTGATTAAGTAGATGGGATTATTTGTTTATCAAGTCTGAATGAAAAATGTAAATGATTTCTTTTATAGTTTGTATGTGAATCATTATAGAAAATAGTAGTACTACTCTGGCTACTGAAAGTATCTATATTAACTAACTTTCAGGAAAATAACTGAATATATATAACAATCATTTGTAGACATACTATTCACAGAAGCATTACCAGTACTAATAATTATTATAAACATAATAGATAAAGTTAATTAAATAAACATAGAAACAGTAAAAAGATAGTACTAGGGTTTTAACCAAGATAATACTTCTTAGGTCTTGTTAATAATTTACTCCTAGCTCATTTTTACATTATGTATTGAAAAACATATATTGTTTTATTGTAACCCTCCATATTTACTTAGGGTTTACAGGAGGTAGGTTTAATCGTGGGTTTAATCCCTAAAAACAGACTTTTACATTCTTAATCTTAACATAACATTTAACAGTTGTAAATATTATTACTGAGAGTAAAATAGGAAATAAAAAACTAAAACCTTTTCTATAAAAATCCATATCATTTTAGAATTGTAGGTTATCTACAAATTGTAACCAATCTGAGAGAAAATCAGAGTACTTATTTCACCTAATAACTTGGTATAAATTCAAACCCACTATAATCTTCAATTTTAAATGAAAATTGTAAATTACATAATACTCTCAACATTTTAAACATAAACAAAATAAAAATGAGGGTAATGGCCTATGGGCTTTATAATTACCAGTTGAGGCTTAATCCTGCTTAAAATTAAAACTATACAATTTAAAACAAACACTAAGAAAAAAATGGTAACCATTACTTCCATAACCCTATAAGTAGTTTACAAGTCTCATTAAATAAACTGAAAGCAATTACCACTTAAAGGTTACGACTTAAAGACGAAAGTAAAAATTGAAGTTTTTATATCATTACCAGCTGTATGGGCTCTGTCTTAACCCTTAAGTATCGACTTATCTAAGCCTTAAAACTCTTTACTTTTAATACCCTCTAGGGTTTAAGAGTCATACGAAAACAAAAAACATTAAGCAAAAACCTAACAAGAAAAACCCAGGCCGAGTCCATAATTGGAAGCATAGTATTCTCATCTCCTAGCCAGGATAATACTCATGTAGGAGAAACACTTAGCGCAACCAGGGCTTACCATAATTCTACATAGTTGGAAGTTAAAGGAACAAGCTCGAATTCCAACCTACAAGGCTACGAGAAGGACCTGCATAGAGTAACCATCCATTGGTCATAAATCCTTTAATAAATTAAACAAATTAAAAATCAACTTCAATTAAAAACCATTTTTCGGTCTTTACCTGATAGAGTTTCAGTTGAAGGAAGTAATGGAAACCACACACCTAAGACCGCTTAATGACACCTTCTCAGAAGCTTGAAGACACTAAGTCATGATTCTGAAGGAAAACAAAGAAATATCTTTAGAAGCTCTGCCAACTGTGGTTGTTTCATAGAACATCAACTCACATTCCTCTAAGATTTAAAGAAAAGCAGTTTCTACACACACCACAAGCTAGAGCAACCTTTAAGCACCGAGAACCACCTTACATCCTCACCAAGAGAAGGTTACCTTGTTTTGTCGAAAGGAAATCTATAGATAAGTGATACTAGTACAAAATGGTGAATTATGTAATGCCCCAGTTTTGACCACAGTTACATTAAAAAGGTACATGATGTATATATTATAATTAATCATGGTATGGAGCTAAAGGCAAAATCCCCACCATCGATTTGGTCATGTATGTTTCGGCAATAGGGATCGTTGTCGATGGTATATCGTGCTATCCAGCACATTATAGTTTTGGCATCATGTAAATATGCACATCAATTAAAATAAACCTACAGCCAACTACGATGGTGCAACGTTGAATGAAAAGGGAATGATTCCTAAGGTTAAGGGGGGGTTGTCCAACCCGTGTGGGTCATTGGGAGTTTTCCATGTGTCAGCCACCCATTTAAACTTCTGTTGTCGGTTAGTTGGGAGTAGTATTGCTGAGTAGTGGTGGGTGTGGCGGGACTATCAGTCCTTGCCTATGTGCCCACTCCACCAGCAGACTCTCCTCTTCACATCGTGTAGGGCAGAATAAACATTCTATCCACTCTCCCACAATTCCACTCACGGTTTTGGTCTTATTAATTCTCCATCATTTTTCCCATCCTCACATAGAGATTTGTCCTCCCACTTTCCCAAGCATAGGAATTCTGCGTTGTTTTTCCTCACGCAGGGAGCTGGAGAAATGATTGTTGTCACTCAGGTCTTTTTGGTGTAGGAGCCATTCATGCTCGGGAATATGTGCCTGTGTGTTCCATACCGGTTTTGGTGGTAGGTGTATGTCTCTTTGTTGATTGTGGCCATGTATGTTGCCGATTTTGGTCTGCATTTATGTTTTCCCCTGTCCATGCTGGGATTTTGGCTTTTTTCCCATTTACGGACTGTGTAATGTTGCCATCGTTTCATTGTGAGATTGGGGCTGTTGTCTTCCCCTGGTTGGGTTGTTGTGTATACAAGTACCTTTTTGGGTTGCTGCTGAGTTGTTTTGGCCATGCTAGGGCCAAGAACAACTCTGATTCATCTTGTTGACTTGAGTTGTGTTCACCTTTTTGTTTGGGGTTGTCACCCTGTTGTCTTTATCTTCTTCACAGAGCTCTGAACTACTTGTTTTACTGCGGGTATGCAGTGGTTGGTATTCAGATTGTTTAGAGTAGGATTAGAGGATGGGTATGCTTTAGAAACCTGGTGTTTGGGAGCCACTCAGATAGAGTTCGACTACTGGCTTTCTTCTCCACAACCCTTGAAGAGTATTGGGAAGCGAAGTCAGGGCCTGAGGTACTGGAAAGCAGAGAAAGGACTGATCCCTAGTGTTGGGTGTGTGGATGTCTTAGAAGTTAGGTTAGCTCTGGTGTAGGTGTCCTTAGCTCTCCATTGAGACTACTAGCTTAGCATTTAGCCTTTCCTAGCTCCTTGACTACCTGATAAACCCTAGTGTGTGGGCTTGGCTGATTTGTGTACCTTGGCTATGTGTAAGCCTACTTGACCCTTATTCCTTGAGGAATAATGCCCAGCTTGGGGGTGGCAGTGTTACTGAGAGATTGATGAGCACGCTAGCCTATGATTGGGTGGAACTTTGCAGCGACGTAGCTAGTTGCAAGATGAGATATTTATAAGATAAGCATTCTTGTCCATTTTGATTCTACAGTTACATTTACTATATAATATCTAATGAATCATAATGATGAACATGTTGATGCTGGAATGTATATGTTTGCTTCCGCTATATGTTGAGTAACTATGCATCCTTGTATGCTTTACGCATCTTAGCATGTTTTATGTTCTAAGAATTTTTATATCGGCATTATATGTATGTTCATCTTCATGGGGCTATTTTCCTGGAGGTTTTTGTTTGATTGGTGGCAGCCTCTTCGCTAGTCAGAGGGTCAGGGACGTTACAAATTAGTTACTAGGTGACTAAAAATTCTAGTCACCAAGTGTTTTTAAAGTGATTTACTACTAAATGTGAGCAATTTTGATTGACTGAACTATAAAGGACTAAAATTAACGACTAATTTAGTCACCAGTTAACAAATATGACTAGATAATAAGTGACAGAGTTAAAAATGACTAACATAAACAACTAATTTAAAGTCACGCCATAAAAAATGACTAGCTAGAAGAATATGAATTGGTCATTTATGTTAGTCATTTTTAATTGTGTCATGAAAAATTGCAAATTTGACAATATAGTGTAAATTTTGTAAATTTTCTACCTTCTATTAATAATATTAGTGCCATGCACCTCGATTTTCACAGATCCAACAAATCAATTGCACGAAAGATACATCTCAGCAATGAGAGAGTTCCCAGAGCATCTCCAAAATTAAGAAAGATACACTAAAAAATCCTAATAAGGGGTGGACTCAAAATGGTAGAACCTATACAATGTAGTAGAGACAAAATCTATAAGAATTAGGAGCAGCTTAATGTAGCAAGGGAAGCCAATAGAGTCACAAGTGGAAAAATACTAGACAATGTCCAAAGTACAGAGTCTTGAGTGTCTAACATATTCCTCGAGATCTTTGTTAGTAACTACCAACTACTCAATGAGATGCTACCATGAATTTGGTCTTTCCCTTTATAAAGTAAAATGGACATGATGACATCCTTCAACTGGACTTAGTATCTAGGTGCATGTATATGTTTTCCATGTTAATGAATTGTTCTAGTTTTAGTAGTTGGAGAAAACTCTGTTGGAAACACGGTATTTTTCATATAACCCTTTGCCAACATTTTCAATCAACTAACATAAATTATTATCTTTCTCATTCTCCACCATATTATAAGCGTCATAGACCTGGGCGTCTGTATGGATCCCTAAAATTTCAAATTATAGGGTAAAATAACCGGTCTCAATCAACTCACCAACCTCCATCTATTACTTCTCTAGTTTAACCAATATTGATTGTAGTTCCTCACTCTTAGTACTAGATATCATAGTAATCCCCTTCAATACCGTTGAATGGAGTATATATGCAACTAGAACTTCCAACTGTTTTTCCAACTATTTTTTAGTGGATTTCAGCAGACTGTCAGTGGATTACAGGGCTGAAAAAGAAGAAAATTCCAGGTAGTTGAAGTTAACATTTCAAGCCAGAATACATTTGGTAAAATGCATCATTTTTGAAGTGGTGTGGATTTCACATCCGAGGTCAGAATGAAGCATGTGGATAAGTGTTGGAAAGCTTATCCAGTAGGGAACAAGGGAGATGCACCAGAATTTGAGTGTGGAGCAGCAAAGTGCTAGTGATTGCCTGAAAGAGAAATGTGCTGCTATCAATATGGACAATCCAGGAATTGCGTGCCTAGAGGTAACAAGACCATGAAGTCAAATTAGCTGTTGTGTGGAAGAGGAGTTCCATGCAGGCATGAGGGACTTGAAAAGGGAAAATTTCCTTAAACCCTGTCTTGCTAATTATGATTACAAGTGTTATACATGAAATGTATGAGGATATGCCTTGCATGCCTAAGATATTACATGTTTATAATGAGCCACTAATGATAATTATTGCATTGATGTTGGAAATAGTGGAAAAACCAACGACAACATGGACATGGCTGAATATGTTGCCGATGCTGACGAATGTGACTAGAAACCCTATGGAGAAAGGAATAAAGCAACAAGTCTAGAATCAAAAGTTGGTGAGCAATTATGCAATTTCCTGCAAAAGAACCAACCAAACTGGTAATGTCAAGGGTGTACGTAGGACCCATGAAGGTAAGGGTTTAATTATGACAAATTGTATGGAGTGGTAAAGGTAAGAGGTCTCATACCATGTGAGTATTTGAATTTTATACTTCATTCATATGGAAATGTGTCATGCCTGTATGATGATGTTAAATCTTAGTAGCCCAGGAAAGTAAGCACTGATGATCTTGATTGTAGTCATGCATCCTATATGAAGTAGTCATGTTTAGGCCTTGCATGATATGTTTGAATGCATAGTATTCCTGAATCAATGCAAGTAGAATTGAGTGGATATGCATCAAAATATTTTATAAATCTTGTATTTATGCATTGAATGGATGCATATGAAGGGTGTGAGTAACTGATTACGTAAGTATGGGTGCAAATGTTGTGATGCATTGGATGAATGCATTGAGATAGTGCATGTGATAATATGAATAACTAATGACTGAAATGATGAATTGATGACAATTCTGGAACCATTTCAAGAGTTGTTATGAATGTAGGATAGTAAGTACATGAAGACGGTAGTCATGATCAATTGGCTGCCGAAAATGCTCTATGGAAGAGCAAGGTGGTACAAATGATACGCTTGTGAAGTAAGGAGTATCTAAACACTTCATTTAATTTTATACTTCATGGAGTGGTAAAGGTAAGAGGTCTCATACCATGTGAGTATTTGAATTTTATACTTCATTCATATGGAAATGTGTCATGCCTGTATTATGATGTTAAATCTTAGTAGCCCAGGAAAGTAAGCACTGATGATCTTGATTGTAGTCATGCATCCTATATGAAGTAGTCATGTTTAGGCCTTGCATGATATGTTTGAATGCATAGTATTCCTGAATCAATGCAAGTAGAATTGAGTGGATACGCATCAAAATATTTTATAAATCTTGTATTTATGCATTGAATGGATGCATATGAAGGGTGTGAGTAACTGATTACGTAAGTATGGGTGCAAATGTTGTGATGCATTGCCTGAATGCATTGAGATAGTGCATGTGATAATATGAATAACTAATGACTGAAATGATGAATTGATGACAATTCTGGAACCATTTCAAGAGTTGTTATGAATGTAGGATAGTAAGTGCATGAATAGGGTAGTCATGATCAATTGGCTGCCGAAAATGCTCTATGGAAGAGCAAGGTGGTACAAATGATACGCTTGTGAAGTAAGGAGTATCTAAACACTTCATTTAATTTTATACTTCGTGGAGTGGTAAAGGTAAGAGGTCTCATACCATGTGAGTATTTGAATTTTATACTTCATTCATATGGAAATGTGTCAACCCTGTATTATGATGTTAAATCTTAGTAGCCCAGGAAAGTAAGCACTGATGATCTTGATTGTAGTCATGCATCCTATATGAAGTAGTCATGTTTAGGCCTTGCATGATATGTTTGAATGCATAGTATTCCTGAATCAATGCAAGTAGAATTGAGTGGATACACATCAAAATATTTTATAAATCTTGTATTTATGCATTGAATGGATGCATATGAAGGGTGTGAGTAACTGATTACGTAAGTATGGGTGCAAATGTTGTGATGCATTGCATGAATGCATTGAGATAGTGCATGTGATAATATGAATAACTAATGACTGAAATGATGAATTGATGACAATTCTGGAACCATTTCAAGAGTTGTTATGAATGTAGGATAGTAAGTGCGTGAAGAGGGTAGTCATGATCAATTGGCTGCCAGAAATGCTCTATGGAAGAGCAAGGTGGTACAAATGATACGCTTGTGAAGTAAGGAGTATCTAAACACTTCATTTAATTTTATACTTCATGGAGTGGTAAAGGTAAGAGGTCTCATACCATGTGAGTATTTGAATTTTATACTTCATTCATATGCAAATGTGTCATGCTTGTATTATGATGTTAAATCTTAGTAGCCCAGGAAAGTAAGAA
>LPNX010198262.1:7466-18544 GCA_001517045.1 Pseudotsuga menziesii | reverse complement strand
CGAGTTAAAACCATCAAAACTTAATCCACTTCAAAATTAAAACATAAATGAACTTAAATCCATCTTAATCATATCTTATCCCATAAACATCCCATTTTTTATTACAAAAGAAAATAATATATACAGATGAAGTCTCGTTCCTAAATAGCCATCAAGCTTTATATGTTTATATAGTTGTCCATATAAATGGAAGAAACATATCTAAATTTGTCAAAACACAAACCACCCGACTCCTACTATCTTATCCCTTTTACACCTTATCCTCTCAGTGTCGTGGTACGAAGGTGTGTGTTTTTTGTAGTTTTAGAATTTTTGCAAGGTTTTAGGGAAGGTTTTTTTGAGGTTTTTGTGAAGATGGAAGCTTCATGCTTTTCAATGATGACTACCCAAGTGCTGCCTTCATTAGAAGCAACAGCAATAGTAGTAATAGCTTTAGGAGGAGGTTCAGCATGTCTGAAGGCTCCTTGTTCAAGGCTTCCTATGATGGCCTTGCCAACGGCTGCCCCTTGTCATTCAGGGATATCCCATGCCCGCCATGGGATTTCTTGTTTGACCCCTATTTTGGGCAGGAGGCGGGTCCTAATAATTATATCATTGGCACAGAATTCACCAGTGGCGGCAGAAGTGGTAGAGGAGGCACAGGATATTCCTTTGGTGCAAGTAGAAGAAGAAGTGGAGGATCCCCCCTGCATCAGGAGTTTCAGAAGGAAAAGAATCGGAAGAGCAACTGGGGGGAATTCAAGCGGTTCAGGAGGAAGAATCATATGTAGCAATTGGTACAGAGAGAAAAGCAGAGCAAGAGACAGTTGAAGACTAGGACTATCCTCCTCTTCTTGAGGGCACTAAACTATATGTGGGTAATATCCCCTTTGACGTTGACAGTGAAGGGCTTGCCAAAATGTTCGACGAGAGTGGGGTTGTCAAGATGGTAGAGGTATTATCTAGTTACCTTTTCATTATTACAAATTTGGGTTTTGAAATGTATGTTCCTTTGTGTGTGTCTGTCAAGTGTTTTGATGCCAAATGTAGTGGACCAGTCCATGGTATAGTCTCCTTGTAACTTTTCACTCTAGATACTGATGACCTCAAACTGAGTCTTTAACTCGTCACTCCCCATTTTACCCCAACATCCCGCTATCCCCCATGAATTTCCCTAAAATTCGGGGGGTGTATACACATATCCCCCATGTGCATTTCCACACTCCAACACTCCCAGGTCCCGGAAGCTTAGTGGAACGCTGGAGAAAACAGAGCTGAATATAGTCACTCAGAAAAGCAGAGAAGGAAGTGCCCGGTCTGATACCAAGTAGAAATACAGGTTTAACCTGGATCATAAATGGCCCTCGACACAAGAAACAGATAATAGGATAGCAAGAATCTGAATCTATACACTGTTAAGTTATTGAAATACAGGAGATTGCCAGTATTTATAACAAACTGGGAGAAGCTCACAGTTCATAATTTCATGGGATGCCAACCAGGCAAATAAAGTGTGCCAACTTGGCAGATAAGGATACCAGCCTGGAAGATAAGTATTAGCCCATGTAAGCTTAACAATTGTCTATGTACAGTAACAAGATCTGATTGTGTATCCAAGACCAGACTTCTAATTTTAATTTTGCAATTAAACTTTGATTATCATTTTGACAGCTGGAGAAAGGCATCCCAAACTTTCAACAAAGAAAATTTAGAACTTATAAAAAAATGTAAAAACAATATATGGGAATTGAAAAGTTTTCATTAGTCATTTTAAAACATGTATTTAGCTGTACAAACAAAATATCCTATTAGTTTGGTTTATCAGGTTGCACACAGTATAACACAAAATCAGACGTGCAAGGAACCATCTCCAAGTGCATATGCTACACATTGAGCTCTTTAGCCTCAAAAACTCCAATTCTACAAATGCTATGTCAAATCAAGTTTCATGTCACATTTCTGATCACTTAGTAATGGCAATTCTTGCCAATGCCAAATGCCAAAAAGTTGAACATCTCATACAAGAAGAACTAATTACATCAAACTGTAGTATGTAATGTCATGTGAAATGTATTTACTTCTCTGAGATCATGTATAGGCATTTTCAGTGCTGCCTGATAGAAGTTGCAACCCATACATTTTTCAAGATGTCTAAAAGGTCATTTCAGAGGTTCTGCAGTTAACTCCAAAATTGACCATGTAACACACAATAGACAGTTAAACCGTTCTAGAGGCTTGGACAACCTAATGTATCTATCGGCCTATCTATCTTCATGTTGTTTTTACATTACACTCTAAATGATAGCATTCTGAGCACCTGTCATGCTATCCAGAATGTGAGGATATAGAATTGTAAAGATAAAAGAGACCTCCATATTTAACTGCATTGGTAGTTGAAAATGTTAGGCTGCATATGCAATCTTAATTCAAAGTAAGGCCATGACTCTACATTTACAGTACTCATTTAAACCTGTTAAAGCTTTTGTATGGTTGAGAATTAGTATCATGTCATTTGTGTGAGGATGGCATCAGAAAGCAACCATTTTCAGTCAATTTCCACCATGGATTTTCATTTATAGACTGGATGAGTTTGATTCCAAATGAAGAAACAAAGACCACATTTACCTCCTTGTAGAATTTCATTTCCTGACTGCATTTCCATTCAAAGTAGTCATTTCTTTGGCAATTAGATTGATTCCACATACCCAAAGCTCTACATTTGTGGCACTTCCAGCTTCAAAATGAACCCCTCTTCTCTTAACAGTGACAATTCTAAATATCGCTAGTTTATCTGCATCACCTTTGAAATGATTTTTGCGGAATGTAACACTTGGTCCCACCCCTGCTTCTTTGCAAATAACATTTCTTCTGCTAGATTTTCCCCATGTTAGAAATCCCGATTTAAGCATTCGAACCATTTTCATATGAGGAGCACCTTTACCTTGCCTAGTTTGCTTACAGAGTTGTTCACCAGCAAAAACCATATTCCATGCAAGATGATCCAATATGACACCTTCAGCAACTCTTGACAGGTTATTTCTCCTAGAAAGTGCCAAAGCTGTCTCACCTCTATGATTTAATAGACAACAGTCAGATCCTCTAAGAAGTAGGATTTTACAAGCATCTGCATGGCCCTCCCTTGCAGCAAACATCAGAGGAGTGTAACCCTCCTCATCAAGGGCATGGACTGCACAATCTCTTTTCAAAAGTTTCCCTAGTGCCTCTACATTTCCTCTCCGAGCTGCATAGTGGAGGGCTTTAAACTCCTCTTCCTTCAATTTATTTGCTAGAACAACTTCCAGCAGAACCCTCTTGATAACGTCTTTGCATCCATGGGCTTCTGAGAGGACTATGGCTATTTCACCCTTTTTATTGGTCAAGCTCAAATCAGCTCCAGCAAAAACAAGAACTTTGAAAACCTCAATATGGACCTCTATTGCAGCAATCATGGCAGCAGAATACCCATACCTATCCTGCTCATTCAGATATATGTCAGACTGCTATAGAAGTTTCTGAAGAACTACTGTATCACCAAATCTGGCCACAAAATGAAGAGGAGAGAACACTTGGAGATTACTTGACTTTATTTTCTATCCTGCCTTTAGTGTATCCCAAATAATTTGATGGACAGAAGAAGCAAAACCACTTTCTTCTGCTATGCTTACTGCATTCTGTCCTGCCATATTTACAAGCCCAAGATCAGCCCCTGCAAACAGTAGCTCCATGAAACATTCTTGATGATTAGCCTTTGCACATAGCATCAATGCAGTTTCACCTATTTCTGTTCTTGCATTTAGATCACAATTATGTTCTATGAACTAATTTATAATAATATGATAGCCCATTCTAGCAGCCATGTGAAGAGGGAAGAATTCATGTCTGTTCTTTGTCCTTACACAAAACTTAGCATTCGCACCAGCATCTAAAAGTGCACCAAATGCCCCTGAGTTGCGGCAAAGAACTGCATGACAAATAAGTGTTCTCCCTCGATGCTCACTATCAGGAAATGTGTATTCAAGCAACATCTTTAGAATTTCTCTGTTTGCATCATAGTACTCAACAGCACACCATGCTTCATTATATGGCTCTGCTAGGCATTCCCCAACACACAACTCTTCACCAGAGTCTGTATCCCATGACCAAGCTCCAAGGCTAACTTTACAATCTGTCTTAGCACCTGCCTGCTTTTTGCAATAAAAATATATTAGGTAGATGAAAGCAAGAGATGTTCAGGTTTGCATGAGGCATCTGATTACTTTGAATCAGGATCAGATAACAATGTAGCATTTTTTATTTCTGGAGAAAAAAGACATGTGATGTTATTAAGATTGTAAATCCTAAGATCTTGAAAATTCATAATATCTCAAGTTCTAATAAGAATATATTAATAGTGGCATTGCTATTAAAATTCAACCCTGTAGTGACAAAGTAATCACCTTCAGCAAATACTTGACAATGGGAGCTTTCCGGCTCACAATAGCAGCAATCAGGGGTGTGCAGTCCACATTTGCATGTAAAGCTGGCTTCGTAGATTGCAGCAGTGCCCTATCCCATGAATTTACATCCACTCCATTCTGAAAACAGCCAATAGCAATAGAATAGGATGTCAAATATCCAAAATCCAATAACATAATAAAAAGTATCTGATCACTGTAATGTTGTTTTGTTAGCCATGCATTTGTCTCAAATTTAGAACGTCTGTTTCCATTGCATAATGTGATTTGGTTAACTTTCGCATAAAACTCAAACCACACTGCATAATTACATAGAACAGTGAAGGACACTGAAGTAGGAGCTAAGATCCTCAACAATCCCTTAACCAAAATTGAGGACACTAAGGAAGAGCTACATATTGCACTTCTCAAAGCCCTTTTTTTGGTTGTAAATGACTTTGGGTGGATATTTTTTGTTTAAATTTAAACTATACTAGACTTTGTATGGTTTCTCTTGTATACTTCTTTTTCTGTTTGATGATATATTTTGTGAAGTTCTTTTTCCAACCAAAAGTTTATAGTTGATATTAATTTACTACAACTTCTTTTGTTTGGAATGAATAGGTAAAGGATTTGGCAAGGGACACTGGCATGGAATTCAGTGGAAAGATTCTCGAGTTGGAGAAAAAATATGAGCAGGTTCCACCCATTCCATTATCTTTATTCTCTTATCCACAACAGTGCCATTGGAATTTTTGTTTGTTGGAGTTGGTAGGTCATGAGTAGAAATGCTTGTGATCTGATGTGGATGTGAAAGACGCTTTACACATCTCCAATTTTCATCTTATAGTTGAAGGTAATCTTTGTTAATTTTTGGTACAAGAAGGTGGTCTAATAACATAAATGAATATCAAGATAAGGACACTAAATTATGATAGTAGATACCCAGTTTTGGATTTTAAGATAAGGCAACTCTCCACCCTATTCTATTTTCTTCTAGCCTTTGGCACTTGATCAGAAAGAGGATAAGAGGAAACATGTTTTGGAAATTGAGACCAAACATATTTCTAATTTCTTGTTACTCTTCTTTCATGGTTCCATTGCATTTTCTTAGCCCCAATATCTTCTTGGAAGGCTTAGGTGCCATTATCCTCCTTGGTAGCTGCAACACTAACACTAAATGTAGTAGATTTTGAGGCCCCTACTCATTGACTGGAAAAGTCAATCTATGAACAATAAACTAAATGTGCAACAAGGGCCAAAAGTTCTATAGCATGTGAAGTGAAACAACAGTAAAAGAGAGCATAAACGCGGATAGCAACATACTCAATATTCCAAGGAAGACTTTTTTAACTACTTTAGAATTATTTTCTAATTTCCTTAGAAGTTTGGAATAATTTCTTTTAATGTGTCCTTTTCCCTTTTAGAGGAAATTCCCATTTTGATTGTATGAATGAACACATTTACATACTTGAAGGTAATATTTGTTAATTTTTGGTACCAGAAGGTGGTCTAATAACATCAATGAATATCAAGATAAGGACACTAAATTCTGATAGTAGATACCTAGTTTTGGATTTTAAGATAAGGTGATTCTCAACCCTATTGTATTTTCTTCTAGCCTTTGGTACTTGATCAGAAAGAGGCTAAGAGGGAAAATGTTTTGGAAATGGAGACCAAACATATTTCTAATTTCTTGTTACTCTTCTTTCAAGGTTCCATTTTAATTTATTAGCCACAATATCTTCTTGGAATGCTTATGTGCCATTATCCTCCTTGGTAGCTGCAACACTAAATGGCACTCATTACTATTTAGTTAACATATTTTAAGGCGTGTCAGGTGCAATTACTAGACGAAGAGAATAAGGAGCTCAGACTACTTCTACGTGGAAAATATCAGGGGTCAGATGGTTGTGTTATATCTCCTCTTCAAACAAAAGTAAGTAAAGCAGTACCATTTCCGGCCATATTTAGTATGATCCAATTTGAGAACTACGAATATGGTTTTCTATAATTCAAAAGTTTGAAGCTTTCAATTCCTTCTGAAAAGGTTGTTTTACCATTTCACTAGAGAATTTAATTTGAAATCAGCATTTTATTCAGAAGAGTTATGAGTCATGACTCTTTAAAATGAAAGCGACAATGATTGTACACTGTCAAATAGCATCATTACATAGAGTGTTTCAATTGTATGGGTTACAAGCCTTGCTATCAGTGCTCAACTATAGACAGACCAAGAAACACTTAAAGGGAAGAAACACTTCTTTCCTATGTATGACTAAAGAGATCAATTAGCTTGCTCAAATTACTGTTTATCAACCGAATCTTGTTCAGAAAGTAAATTATAGTCTTTTTATTGTTAAATTCAACATGAGATGTCATTCTCAGGAACCAAACCCTTCTCCAGGATAGAGGCCTCTGTCTTGCATATTTTTTATCAGCTGATCTGCCTCTAGGAGTCTGCCACCCTTACATAATCCTGCAATTAAGGAACTATAAGTATCTACAGTAGGCTGACAACACTTCTCCATCATTTTTTCAAGAAGCTTGAATGCAAGATCAATGTTTATTTCATGTGGCATTCCATCTAGGGACTGAATTTCATCTAAGATACCATGATCTGAACTACCTATTGCATCCTCATCAGGAATCACGTGTCCCTTTTGTATTTTGTTTTCTTTAACTATACCACTCATAAGCACGCAATGAGTTTGATAATTAGGCTGGAATCCCTCATCAAACATCTTACTTAATAGATCAAAAGCATGATCCATCCTGCCTAATTTGATGTTGCCATCAATTAATGATGTGTACGTTACTTGGTTGGGGTTTAAGCCTTTCTCCTTCATTTTACCAATTAACTTTTCAGCCTCTTCCAGTCTGTCTTCCCTGCAAAGTCCATAGATTAGTGCACTGTAAGTGTAGACATTAGGAGAACATTCTTGCTTTACCATGGTGTCGAAGACTTTAAATGCAAGGTCCGTGGCACCCGCTCTACACATACCATCAACAAGTGTTGTATAAGTGACTAGGGAGGGAGCTAACCCTTTTTCTAACATCTTACCAAAGATATTATCTGCCTCAAATACCTCGTGTTCTTTGCATAGTACATTAATTACTGCATTATAAGTGTATAGATTTGGTTCGCAGCCATTTTCAACCATCTTATTCATTAATGCAAGAGCAATGTCAATTTTGTCACATTTGCAATGCCCATCAACTAAAGCAGTGTAAATTACTGCACCAGGAGCAATACCCTTCTCAAGAAGCTCATTGAATAAGTCACAAGCTTGCTATAGCTTTCCTTCTTTGCAAAGTCCATTAACAAGTACAGTATAAGTCCATTGATCAGGATTACAATGTTTTTTCTTCATAGAGTCAAAAAGACTAAAGGAAATATCTATCTGACCCTCTTTACAAAGTCCATCAATCAGACTATTATATGTCCTTCATATTCACTGACTCATTATGGCATCCATCCAAAGCATCAATTAAAGGCAAAAAGTTACCATTGCCTCCAAGAACAAAAAGCACAGCTTTTCACAGTGCCCCAACATGCATGCTCAAAAGGGATGTCAATATTTTTAGCAAAACACTTGATTTCCCATCCTTCAATACACAAAAAACTAACTCCTCACAAAGTGTGAGCAATGAAGTATCTTTAGATGTCTGCTCTATCCAAAATGTGTCCTCTCTTGAAACTGGGATATTTCTCAGAGACACTTTCCACAGACCTACCTGGAGCAATGATAAAATTAAAGACAGATTCCTTGCTACTGCCTACATCTATTTTGTGAAATGGCAGGCATAAAATGTGACAATAACCAGGCCTGCCATGATCTTTTTTGGAGATTGTCCCATGCTAATATGTTGAATACTAATCATAGAAAAAACTTAGATTTTAGTGGAGCTTGTGGCTTTCAAATAATACTTCATTTTCCATCACTCTTCTTCTTGGGTTGGTAGTGCTGCCTTGTAACCTTGCTTTGCTTTGTATTCTTTTCCTTTATTGGCAACCCATACTAAAATGTCTTGATGCTCCCTACCTTTTATAGAGGCCCTTAAATATCTGACATACAATTCCATTCTTTCTCCATCTCAATCTGTAGTCCAATCTAATATGTCTTTTTCCATCTTGAATTCCACCAACCATTGCTTTCCCTATCATATACATCTGCCAAGAAGTGAATGTAGTCTATCAGGTTTCTTCAGAGCTTTGGGACATCCATTTCTTTTACCTATGGATCTGATCCTATCCTTAACCTGCTCTGCCCTTAAAGATATAACATACAAATCCCATTCTCTTGCCATTTCAATGTGTAGTCCAATCTGATCCATCCTTTTCCATCCTGAAGTGTCCACCAACCATTGCTTGCCCTATCATATACACTGCAAAGAAGTGAATGTTTTTGGAGGGGGTGTAGTCTATCAGGTTTTTTGAGAGCTTTGGGACATTCATTCATTTTACCCATGGATCTAATTTTATCCTTGCTTGCTCTGCCCATTTCCAATTAACCATGTTGGATATTTTCCAATAATAGTGTATCCTTCTAGGAAGACCTTTCAGACTACTAACCTTCCAACTATTTTTTAAGGGTTTCTTGTCCACTTTTCTATGCTAAGAGGCTCCATATACCTATTTCTTATGACCAAAATCCATAAACCTTCTGAAGATCAAATTCTCCATGGACCCCTACCAGTACTTTTGAGGAAAATGGTAGTTCCTTAAATCTCCATACTCTTTGCTTCTTTGTTTCTGTCCGTAAGTATCATATTACTGGTTTTATGAATTTTTTTGAGGACATCTTTAGGAATGTAAGCCAAATATATCCAAAATACTGGTGTTGTGCTTTCTCAACACTTTTGAGAAGTGTTAACCTTCCTCCCAAAGATATTTATTTATTACACTATAAGTCTATCCTCCTCTCTATCCTCTAATATAGCCAATGCCAATCTTGATAGTATATTCATTTTCTTTCAGGTGAAAGCCTAAGTATGAAATCCTTCATGCTTTGTATGAAATCCTTCACCTGAAATCGAAGATGATTTTTAATTCTCTCTTTTGCTGCTTCTTCTACTTGATAGAAAGCTAGTGTTGGATTTTGGAAATTTACCTCCATTTCTGTAGCTGTACAGTATTGAATGAAAGCTCTGCCTCCCTAAGCCTTGCCATTTACAAAATAGGGTAGACAGAAACTAGCAACCTGAGATAGTTGAACATGGATTGAAATTCTCTCTCTGAATTGTCCTTGCCATTGCTCTTTATAGGTATATACATTATTTCTATTATCTTGATTTTCGAATACTGCCATCTACAAACAAATTTCTGGCTAATTTACCTGCAGTTGGAAGATTGTACTGCAATATATGTATAACATTGCCATTTACATTGGAAATATAGAACGCATAATGAACTATGTTACTATTATAGTACTGCAAATCATCCTATAGATCAAAATGATAAAAAGGACAACAGGTAAGTCTTATTCTGAGCAGCAGGGTGTCCAAAAAGGTAGCCTGGTTCCTTATGCAGTGTCTTGCTTCAGTATATAGTCTTCTACAAGCAGCATGTGGATGTTCCAAAATTTTTAAAAATAGATCATAATTTCGACAAGGAGCTTCACCATTCAATAACAGTGCACTGTTGTCCTTGCTGCTGCTCTCCTTTCATCATCTGCAACTGCTTCCTGATCTCAGATAATTTGTTTCTTTATTTTCTTATTTTTGTTTCTTGTTCTATCACCCTCGTCTTCAGATTATGGAACTTGTTCTTCACATTTTGAGTCAGCTTCCACATTATCTCTAGGTTATTGAGAGCCCTAGAATCCAAAGCTTATACTATAAAAATCAGGGATAAGATGTGGAACATCTGGGAGCTTCTCTATAGTGAGTGATTGTAGAGTTCAGGGAGTGTGGACAGAGGCCCTGAAGTGGGGATTCAAGTGTAAATGTTGTTTGAATCCAGCCTCGGAAAGTCCACAATGAGGAGACTTAAAACCTTTTGATCTGGAGGGAGCTCACCATATGTTTGCACAGTTCACAGCCAAATCCTGGAGCCATTTTCCATACCAAGGGAAATTCCCAGTAAGGGGAAAGATCATAAGAATCTTTAAATGCCACTCCATAAGTCTCACTGCACTAATTTCCATTGTCTCACTAGCATTGTCTCACTCCCTATCTTATTTTAAATGCCACTCCATAAGTCTCAGCGTTAACTGAAAAATCCCTGTTGCTCCCACCATTCTACCAACACCCAATGGGGGAGAATGGCAATTGGTGCAATTGACGATACACAAACAGATTGATGCCTGAATGACAACAAAAGAAAAAGCAAAAGATCTGATCTCTAAAATGGAAGAGTAGGGCTTGTGTTACCCTAAAACTTGCAGCCCTTAGAAAAAGTAGAATAAGTTGACTACTATACAGAGAAAACCACCTTGATGCCAATAGCTTCAACCCAAAAAAGAGCAGGTATTGAATGACCAAACAATATGCCCATTCCCTTTGACAACCGCAGATTGCTGCCACATAAAAGATTGAAAAGGCTTGGGATGAGAGAGTATTTGGAAGGGAGAATCCTTAATTGTCTTGTCTGCAATTGATATTTCCACCTTTCAAAAATATCAACTTCAACAACTAAAAAAAATAAAAGCAAAATAAAATAGA
>LPNX010198248.1:108626-203951 GCA_001517045.1 Pseudotsuga menziesii | reverse complement strand
TTTTTAATATTCTTACTCAAAGCATTTTTAGTGTGGTTTGCATGAATTTCTTATATTTCCAGATCATTTAAACTTTGGTTGGTATAATCTTGAAAGCTTATGCTCATCTTTCATTTTCTTGACATACAGAGAGGAGCTGCTTGAGTTGAGGGTATGGATGTTCCCACATTGTTAGTTGCAAGTTTCTTGCCATTAAAGTTGTACTTTGTTTAGCTAAATTATGTGATGTTTCACAGGGTATTGGAGAGAAGAGAGCCAATAATATTCTTGAACTACGACAAACTTCTCCTGAGCCATTGAAGGAGGTAATCATATCAGTGAATCCATTTAAAATGCTTTTGCTGACCAATTGTCCATTCAAGATGCCTCTGCTGAATTTATGTATTGAACTAACATTGTTTTTGTTTCACAGCTTGAGGATCTGGAGAAAATTGGGCTTTCTTCCAAGCAGGTAGGCAGATCCCCATCAGATACTCTTCAATTGTCATAGGATTTAGGAATGGTAGTTACCTTAGAGAGTAAATAGTACTGACTTATAATTTGACTTGTTTCTGCAGATAAAAACCATCTTCAGTAGTACTGCTCAGAAAATATTATCTTAAATGAAAGGGATGTTGCAGTCTTCCATAAATCAGATCTTAATTCTGATTGTACAATAGGCATTCATTACTTTGTAATTTCCTATACTGGATTTGCATTCTCTTTCCCAACCTCCGGGAAAATGTTTTTCTATACTGGATTTGCATTCTCTTAGAACTATGCTTTTTAAATTCCAGTAATGTTATATTTCATTGGACCATTTCTATCAATGACTTGAGGTATGCCAACAAAGCTTTGTGTGGAATGGTAGTACTGTACCAGTCATTGGCAAGTATAGTGGTGCACTGTAAATTTGGATTCGGGAATATGTTTTGAGGATTATTCCAGGTTTCTTTGAAGCTTTGATTGTACATGCCCGACTATATTTTTGTCCACAGTATGACACAATAATATACTGTGGGATTCTGACTGGCTTTTATATGGAGCATGTATGGTTCTGGACTATGTTCATTATATAATCAAATTCTGTTCCGCGTTTAGGTCAATATTACTTTATTTTTAAGTACATAGCCGTAAAATTGTTTGTTTGGTTAATAAATCAAAACCAGTGGGCAATTGGTATGCGCTTGGTCTATTCAAGAAGCAAAATCTGAGTCCTGCGGTTAGGTCCTTTTTGACATTATTTGGTTGAGACAGTAAAACCAGGGAGGTAATCGAAGAAACTCCCCATAGCCATAGAATTGTTTTGTTTGGTTGAGACAGTAAGATAAAATCTTGATTACTAGATAAGTTTGATTTTTTTTTAAATTACAACTTTAATAACATTTAATAAAAATCCATTAAAAACAATAATGACCCATGGATTTACTGTTACATTTTCAAATGAAAAGAATGATTTATTTTTGCATATCAGCATTGAAGGGAATTTTGGAATCTCATCATTATGTTCACCTCTTTGTTGTCTTCATCTCTCTGAGTTATTATGAGTGTGTTATCACTTTGATGAAGCCCTCCATTTGGAATTTTTTTAAAGAAAGTCCTCCTAGAAATCCCAATATGTCACAAACACTTACTTTGGTCTAAGTGCATGTGGTTAGACCCCCTTCCTTGACTACATCGCGCCTTCTTGCTCATTTAGAGCCTCTATCGTTAATCACAGCCTCCTCTAGACCCTCTTAGCCTGTCCCACACCTCGCACCCAAAACTATAAATGACTGTAGTTTCTTATCTGTCTTTGGATTAATGCAAACCTGCTCAAGCTGCGTGTCTGTTTCAGTAAATTAGAGGCCCTGTCCTGCCGGATTTAGGGCATGGCTGGTTAAGGGATTATGGATTTAAGCTAGATGGGTAGGGCAATTCTTGCTCGGTTCCAGATTCTCCCAGGGCAAAGGCATCAAAAACGCGATCAGGTGGATCCTTTTGCAACCCATACAAGCGGTCCAAAAGAGCGACATATAGAAGGCCCAGAGCTGATCATTGTAAAACGGTCATTGCTTGCCTTGGCCCTAAGTTCTTCCCCTTATTGGGTGGGTATTTGGTCGAGCCCGCTTAACGCTTCCTCACCCTATTGGATGGTAAATTCATTAATCAACAGATTGGAAATTTGGCTCTCTATCTACTAACCCTTCAAAGCGAAATGGGCTTATAAATATTTAATATATATATTTTTTTTAAAATATTCACTGCCGTCGCTTAAGCGACAGCTATCTCTATCGGTTTTGCGACACCTTTCCATGCTATCTGTCGCAAATGCGATGGTTTTTGGTGATACGTGGCACTTCAAAATTAGTTCTATGTGTCGCAAATGTGACGCCTCGTCTTCATCTCCGTCGCTTAAGCGACAGATATAGCTGTCGTTTTTGCGACGGTCGGTGATGCTATCTGTCGCAAATGTGACGCCTCGTCTTCATCTCCGTCGCTTAAGCGACAGATATAGCTGTCGTTTTTGCGACGGTCGGTGATGCTATCTGTCGCAAATGTGACGGTTATTGGTAACACCAAGGTGCTTGAAAATCAGATCTATCTGTCGCAAATGCGACGACTCTTCTCCATATCCGTCGCTTAATCGACAGCTATATCTGTCGTTTTTGCGACGCTTACTCTCTAAAGCAATGGTTTAAGCGACGGTTATACCTGTCGCTTCTCCGACGATTGACATTTAACCGACGGTTAGTTAAGTGTCGCTTAACCAACGGTTAGTTAAGTGTCGGATAACCGACGCCACGTTTTCGACGCTTAAGAAAAAATCAAAGTGTCGTACATGCGACAGAAAAGTGTCGAAAATCCGACATGACGGCCGTCGGATTTTGGGTCGAAATGTAGTAGTGTATGGGGGATTTGCCTATTTTGGGTAAGCCTGCTTTATGCTAGATTTGGATGCTTCCTTATGCATTCGATTTTCTCATGTATTATATATATTTAGAAGCCTATGTTATTATAGGGTTGGCTATTGTACACTCAGTTAATATAATTTTGTGTTACAGCTCCATATTCAGTCTCCATTGTTGATAATTTGCATGATCAATTGTTAATTGCTGTGAGTGAAATTAATCTACTGCAGGCCTGAATTTCTACAAAGACCTCGTCTCTAGTTCGATCAGGAGAAGGATCAAGAAAATCCAACTGATCGATAGTGACAATTTCTTCGCCATGATTAAAGTACATCAGATGAAAAAATGTTGACACCACAGCTTGCATGGCATAGACATAATCATGTCCAAGGAGCATATTGAAGTCCAAGGGGTATACTATCACCATGAAGTCAACTAAGACAATATTCCCACCCAAAGTAATAGGTGTTTGAGCAAGAATTCCCAAGGCTATACAAGTTCTTTTATTAAACGCCAGTAACTATCTAGCAGTTGACACAAGGCTGGGAGATCCCATGCCTCACCAAGAATGAGCATACAAGATACTTACTAAGGCTCCTTCATCAACAATACAATGTTCATTGTAATATTGTATGATTCAAATTTGACATTTATTTGGAAAGGTGCATCAAAAGGAAGGCATGGCTCAACTAGGCTATCCCAATCAAAGGAAGCAATCTGAGAGTTTGGTGGGGGTTCATCCCAAGTGATTTAAGTGCCCCCTTGTTTAGTAAGTTCTAAACTGGAAGTGAAGAAAATGTGACTAGCAGACACTTCACTCTCCAAAGGAAGAGTGGGATAGATCGACAATGGAATCAATTCAACCTCTTCATGAAATTCACTCTCAAAAGGGAGAGTGGGATTGACCAAATATGACATTGGTTCAATCATATCAGGATCACTCTCTGAAAGAAGAGTGGGATCATCCAAAGTAGAGATTGGTTCGACCACTTGATCAACCAAAGGTTGAGTAGGTTGTTGAGAAACTATAGGTTGTTCAGGAGAAGGAAATTCTTGAGTCTCGGACCACACTCTTTACACCTCTGCGATAGCAGGGAACTCATGAGTAAGATGATCTCCCTTGCATAGCGTATAAGGGAACTTAAGTTTTCACTTTGAACGACCAGTTTTCTCAACAATGTCAACATGACTAGTAGTGGCTAACTGTTTCCTCTCAACATGACCTACAGAGGTTGATATTTTTCCCCCAGCATGACCACCAGAGGCTGGGTAATTGGGTCCAACCTTACTAAGAGAGGTTGGTTGTTGAAAAGATTCAGAATGTTGAAAAACGGGATGACCATGAAACCAAACTCTTTGCACCTCTACTATAGAAGGGAATTTATAAGTAAGGTGGTCTCCCTCACAAAGCTTACAAGGAAACTTGGGCTTGTGTTTTGAATGGTTAGTCTTTTCAATAGTGTCAACATGACTCGTAGTGGCTAATGGATTGTCTTCAGCATGAACTATAGAGGCTGAGAGACTGCCCCTAGCATGACCTGCAAAGGCTGAGAGACTGGGTCCAACATGACCTACAGAGGTTGGATGGGCACCACCAACATGAACAACAGAGGCCAAATGGTTAGGGTCAACATGATTTGCAGCAGTTGAGTGTGTGCCCCCACCATGAAATTCAGAGGCTGGGTGGATGGATCCAACATGACTTACAGAGGTTGGATGGGGAGGTTCAACTTGAACATCAGAGGTTGAACAGGTGCCCTCAACATGAACTGCAGAGGTTGAGAGACTAGATCCAACATGACCTGGAAAGGTTGGAAGGATCCCACCAGCATGATCAATAGAGGATGGATGGTGAAGATCAACTTGACTTGCAGAAGTTGAGTGATTAGATCCAACTTGACATACATAGGTTGGATAGGTGCCCCCAGTATGAACTGTAGAGGCTGGGTGGTAAGGTTCAACTTGACTTGTAGAGGTTGAACAGGTGCCCCCTTTTCTATGTGCCGTCTTCCTATTCCTCCTTCTTTTAGTCCTTTTAGACTGTCGGTTACTAGTATTAGTACTTTCACCGCATGAGGTAGAAGGAGGAGGAGAATAAACTACAGGTGAAGGGGAAGCAGCGTTTTGATTCCCTTGATATAATGAGATTACTTGAGAAGCATCAAGAGCATTTAGGATAGTTGGAGTGGAAAACAACCACACTTGTAGCCCTAGGGTGAATCTAGGTAGATTCAGGGAGGCCATCAAGGGAACACCAACATTCCCCGTGAGAGGAATAGTACAAGGAGTTCCCAGCATGGGGATCTCTTGGTTGGTGTTCAAACAGGTGTTAGCCATAGTCTCAAACAATATGGCAGAGTCTGAGGTTGATAGGAAACTAAAAGTACAAAGCACACACCTGAAGGAAAACTAAGTACAGACAAACCACAAAGCACTCATTGAAATTCCTAAAGACAAATAGACAAACATGTATAATATATTATTTCAAGAAGAAAGCTGATAGACAGTTACTTGGAATCCCTGTAGATGTTCTTAGGCACAAGTGGAGGAATCACCCAGTACCCTCCCACAATTTCTACCAAGGTTACCTTCCAAGTCCGTCGAAGGTCAACCAGAAAAAGCCTTCAAGTGTACCTATGTATGAACCGTAGATGTGAAAGAGACTAAAGGCTACCTTAACTATATTGAAATTCTTGGGGGACAGTCGCAAGCCTGGTTCGTACGCATGGGCAGGGTAGTAAATCCTGAAACCCTTTCTAAGACAGAATCCCCAAATGCGCAAAAACCTTCGTCTACGCTTTGACAAGGAATTAGAGGGTTATCTCCTCAATCCAAGTCTCCACACAGCCTCATGCTTAACTCGCATTTGAGAGGAGATTCCCAAATACAATCAACATAGAAAAGGGTTTACCTAGTGATTGGCCAACTACATCTGAAATTTTAACACTTGTGGGGATTTTAAACTCCCTATCCCACAAGTCTATCCTGAGCTAGTTGGTGTATGACCCTATAAAATAAAACTTACTAATAATTTTTTAAATTATATGGTTTATTTTAAAAGGTTGTTTTTAGTCAGAGGGTAAATGGCATGAAACTTATGTGGTGTTTTGACTCAAAGTTGAAACCAAATGACTAAGCAAAGACAAATGAAATGCAAAAAGAAAAAACTATTCTCTTCTTCTTTTTCAAATAAAAACTTGAAAGCCACAAAAAAACAAACTTATTTTTATTTATTTTTTCAAAAACAATGATATGTCATGCAATCTAGACTAAAAAACTAATCTGCACGCGTATAAATCAAACATGTGTTTTTTTTATTTTTCTTTTATAAATGCAAAAGAAAAACTACCTACAAACTAAATGTATAAAGATAACAAGAATAAGAGCAAAAGGAACTTTGCTATACAACCACCAAACATACTCTAGAATGCCCTAAGGTCAGTATAAACCCTAATTGGAAGGAAAGATTGCATAAGAGACAAGTCAACTATTTTGACATGGTGAAGCTAGCCAACAAAAGAACAAGGAAACAAACACCAACAAGCTTCTGAACTCAGACAAGGATTACTGACAGAGGCTGACCAGAAACATAAGCCAAAAATCATGCCAAGCAAAGCAGGTGGGGGAAAAGAGCAAAGAGAAAAACCTAAAGTGATAAAAAAAGGCTTGCCACATAGATAAAGAACAACCAAAATGGATGACACTAACTCCTGGAGTCATGCACCTGCAGAGGACACGAAAAGACCTACCAAACAGCCCACAACAGCAAAAAAAACCACAAAATGAGGAAAAAAGATTGTTTTAGGGGCACACGCAGGTTGTACTACTAACAGGTCACGTGTCATACATGGCTTGATAGTTCAGCAAGTCATGTGTACAAGCACACACCAATTTTATTACTGACAAGTCATATATTGTACGCAGGTTGATAGCATAGAAAGTCGCTTATACCAAACCAGACATGTGACTGTTCAGTCTGCAACTCGTGTATGGGTGGAAAAAAATCCCAAAAAAGGTCAAAAAATACCTTAGGAAGGTAGGGGAGGTTTTCTATCAGACTAATAAAGTGTTCCTAAGTGGCAAGAAAGACATGAAACCTTGCAAAAGACTGAAAGAAAAACCGAGAAACCCCAAACAAACAAGGCTCTCCCCTGCGGAGTCGCCAGTTCTGTTGTAAAGGAATATATCCTATGGCTAGGGTTTAAGAGGCCATCAACATACTAGGGTTGAAAGGTGGATGCATATTGTTTTTCAAGTATATATAAGCAAGAGTTAAAGATTAGAATAGTTCATACCTTAGCCAAATGAAAGTTGATCCAAGTAGCCCTTCAATCCTCTTCTTGCTCCTCTAGATCCTCTTGCTCCAAGAGACCTGCAAAATGAATTATACCTTCCTCAAACCAATATGACCACATATAAAGCAATGATAATCAAATAAACATGAAATAATAATCTGATTAACATTAAAATCTGATCATAAACAAAGTTTCAATCACACATTGAACAATGATTTGGGAAGAAGAAGGACATCACATCTTTATTAATCTTGAAAAAAGTACAAGTATACCTTCTCTTCAAGTTTGGCACCTCATGAAACCTTGATTTGGTTCTACTGCTTCTCTTCTCCAAGGATCTCATCCTCCAAGCTTTGCAACACAAGGAGAATGCTTCTAGGGAAAAGGTGTGGGAAAAGAGAGCTCCAAATCCTCCATCATAACAATGCAAAGATTCAAGTCCCCTCTCATGGACCTCCCTACCTCTATTTATATGCTTAATGAAGAGTTAGGTTCGAAGACAAAGTAGTTACAACCGAAGGAGTCAGTTGCGTACACGAGGAGGTATACATGGGTTGTAATGTAGAAAGTGGCGTATTTAGGACATATATGAGTACTATATATATCAAGTCGTGTACATACGCGGGTTTCCTTACGAAAACTTGCGTACACATCGAAAAACTCATTTTAAGGGTAGCTCTGGGCATTTTCAGACTTTGGTGTCTTTTGGAAAGTTTTATCTAACACAGTGTTGAGGCCTCGAAAATCACAGGTAACAACAGTTAGGAATTCTCCCTAGTAAACATTCCCAACTAGCCCGTTACTATTTGTTATGGGAAATCCGTCCGGTTTACAGTCCGGCTACCGTAGGTCAAGTAACAAAATTAAAGGTTTTACCGGTTACGAACCGGTCCACCATGTGTATTTTTAATTTTTTATGTTTAAGTATGATACGCAAGTGCCTACTTAAGAATGCAAATTGATAGAGAATATGAGGAACGGTCATAATGTGATGCACAGGTTCTTAACTCTCTCGCATCTAAATCACACACAACAAGAAACTAAAACTAACTATCTAACCTATCCCTAGGGAGAAAGATTATCATTTATCAATGAGTAATGTATTTCTGCGCATACATTAAGAAAAATCACAGATAGCTGTTTCTTAATTTAAAACACATGAACATTAATAGATATATGAACAACAAGATAGATCATTGTTTATGAAAATCCTTCATTACTCATAGTGGAAATTTCATAGAATAAACTAGAGCACATTCATAACAAGAACATAGGTTCAAAGAGCTAGAATAATCTCACAGTTAATGGACACAAAGCTGAAAACAAACTAGTTCACATTCAACAAATCCATAGCACAACATTTTAAATCTTCCACCAAGCTTTCTCCAACAGAAAACTTGTAATTATTTATTGCAAAAGGAAATAGTTCTTCTTACAACATACTCTCACAAATCTATCTAGGGAAAAGTCCCTATCAACATCTAACTCTCCTATATTTATACAAAACAACAAACTTTTGGACTGCCCATTATGACCTTTCGGCTCCCCCTGTGACCTTTGGGATCCCCCCCAATCGTTTAATCTCACAAATTTGTCTTTTAGTGAGTGCTATACAATACATTATATTAAATTAAAATTTAATGGCACTTTTATAAAGAGAGACTAGCTTGATTGCTGATGAACTTTTCCTAAGTGTGGGCCTCCGCTGCTATTGATCTGTTGAGATCTCAGGCCCTTACTTTCTTCTTCTCTTTCTCCATCTCTGCTTCTTCATTTTCTTTCTCTTTCTTCCTTGCTGCCTTCTTTCTTCTGCTTTATCTTCTAGACATATCTTCTCTACAACAGCAATCACCCTCAATATAGGACACATCTAGACTAACTCGAAATCACGAAAGCATGAATCATAACAATGTAATCGCCAAATCTGAGCCCTAACTTGTGCTCTTCATCTCGGAGAAACTTATACTCGACCAAAACCCATGGAAAAACTTTGCCATCATCAAATAGAGTAAAAGCACACAAAAAGGTGGGAAAAACCTTCTCAGCGAGCAGAACTACTAAGCATAGGGCAAAAAAAAAACTCTCATCGCCGGGCGGAAGCATTATAGCATCATTTGGTTAGTTCACTAAGCCACCACTACCTCGGAAACCAATCAAACTATGGCTTCCAATCAAAGTCATAAACCGTTCCGATAACGAAGAAACAAAAATAATGAAAAGCAATAAACCATGGAATCGGCGAGGATAAGAACTAATCTGTCGGAGCATTTTCCATCTGCCCTCCAAAATGGTGGTGACTTAGAATACTAATGCTCCAATAGTGATAAAACAAAAACGTCGAAAGTCAAAAGTAAAAGTTTTTTGAAAAATGAACTAAGGAAATAAAAGCCCATTGACGAAAAACATGACTTTCCATCGGGACGTTCATTAGTTGGCTTCCACAATGGTGCCTGCATAGAGAACTATGGCCTTGATTCACTGTTCAAAACACTTCCAACAACAAAAAAATATATATATCATTGCAAAAGCAAAAGGTTTGAACCAATAAAACCACTCATCAATGAAAGTAAGAACTGTCCATCAGCCCGTTCTCTATTTGTCCTTCGAAACGGCGGCTACATAGATAACTAAAGTTCTGATTCAAACTTCAACTGAATTCTAATAGTGCTAAAACAAAATCATCGACAGAGCTAATTTAAAAAAAATTAAACAAACTCCATAATCAAAAGCTTTGGCTAGACAAAGGCAGATTTAGATCATCCAACTTCCGAAACGAAGGAAACTATTGACCTCAATTCAAAATCAAGAAAATCCAAATTTGTAGCAAAGGGAAAAAATAGACTTCAAGAAACCAAATAAATCCAGGCAAGATAAACTCAAAAGAAGGGTCCAATTTTTTTTGAAATTTGGGAAACAAGTTGCAGCTCCAACAGTTGGTGACTACCTGGTGAACCTAGATCTCTAGACAATTTCTTCCTTAAGTAACAAACTGTTTGACAATAAAAACAACATGTTGAATTCTTCTAGATGTCCGGATTTCTCAAATGGAAAATGTATGTACTTTTAATCATTTATGATAGTCCAATTTAGGAATAATGGGAACCAAGATTTAAAAGTCTAGATAACTCTTTTGAGGAAAGGAATATGAATTTCATTGTTTACCTCTATGTCCAGGTAGCTCCCAGCTTGGACACCACAGGATTGTAACATATGGTAAATAGAAATATTCGTTTGTTCCTCATTCCCATGCCATTTTGCACTTTTGTGCTTTTGGACTTTTTTGTCCTTTCTGAGTCCTCCTGCATGCCTTCTTTTTGAATTTTTATTCAGGATCCTCTATCCATAGTGTCCTTTTGTGTGAGAGATGTATTTACTTTTCAGCTCACAGATGGAGAAGAACTTTGGCAATTTTGTACTCATTTGGTTCAGTACTTCGTTTTGATACGTATTGCTTTCTTTAGAGATTTTTGACTCTTATTTTCCTTTTGGATTTCAATTCTTGGCATGGGATCATTTATATATAATATACTGTTTACCTTGCTTCCTTTCCATGGGTCCTTCCTGTCACCCCCTCAAACATTTCAAATGTGAGATGGATGGAGCCTCGAAATAGTATTCCAAACCTTTTGATCCTGAGTTATTTTACAAGGATTAAGTAGGAATTCAATGTGTTCATAGCCATTTAGGAAAACTGCTGAACTAGAAGAATTCTTTCAGATAAATCAATAATACACAGTCTTATAATCAAGGATTTTAGTTAATCCAGAATTCTGATTCTCTCCATGCAACGAAAAGTTTGCTTATTTTATTGGAATCAATCAAAATCTAACTAAAACAAACAGAAATAAATAAAAAATAAACAACCAAATTAGTTTATTTATGTACAAGATAATCAAGAAATAAAAATCAAGAAAAATAAAGTTTGAGAACTGAACCACTAACTGATCAGTTCTCTGCCCACCCCTATAAATCTGGCAACTTGTAAGTTAAGGGGCTAGGATTTACTGAAAAGGCCTTCCCATTATCAAAAACTACATCTACAATGTTACAATCAATCTCATCAGCCCGTGAAAATCGAACGAGATCGGGCTAGGTGTTTGGTGTACTACTAGCTTCTTTTGCTTGGTAGTTTCCCGGTTCTAGCTCAATTAGATAATTTCCCAACACAGAATTCACAGGTTCATTTTTTCTTCCAATTGAGTAACATTGTGATTCATGTGGGGCTCTCTTAATATTTTTATCTGATTTGTACTTCCCTTATGAGGCAAGCACATATGTGACCAATTTGATGCGAAATACCCATTTATCCTCACTGACCAGTCTCGATTCAAAACAAGTCCATAAACATTAGGTATGTCTACTACTACAATATCAATGTAATGACATATCTTTTCATTTGTAGATAAGTGAATGAGAACATCTTCCATTTCCTTGACTACTTTCACATTGGTCCTGTCTAGCTGAGTAACCTACCAGGTAGTTGGTTTAGGTTGTCCATTGATCTTCTTGTTGACTGACAGTGGCATAACATTGACTGCTGACCCTAAGTCTACTAAAAAATTGTGCACATTATGGTTTAAAATCTCAAAAGTCAAAAGGAATGGTGGGGTTTTAAACCTATCCTTACCTCCCACACTTGCTTCAACAATTTCTTCTATAGGTTGGTTGTTAGTGGGAAGCTCCTTGTTTGGTACTTCAAGTTCTTTTAACAATATTTCTTTTTGTTGAGGTACATTACAAATTTCAAATAACAAAATATATGTCTTGTCCCTTTTAATGTCCTCCACAATATCGTACCCCATCTCAAGTGCTTTGATATTTTCCTTGACATTATCAAGTTTGTCTTCAATAGGCTTAACAGGCATGTTGACTTGTTTCAGATCTTGACTGGTAATGGTAAATTCAAGTATTTTATCATCTGTGTTGTTCTTCTGTATTTTCTTCGTATTCTCCTAAAATTTCTTAATCTTTGGAAGTATTGAATTGTCTTTATTTATCAAACCTTGAATTCTTGTTGTCATGTTTGTTTTTTATGTTTCTTCCTGTTTCCATTAACCTTCATCTTCTGTATAAAAAAGTGAGACACAGTCCCATAAAACCAAAGCATCCTCTTCTTGTTTTTCTATGGGTTGATTATTTTTTTCTTTTTCCTCATCATCTTTTGTTATTTTAGAGTCCAATAGCTGATTCATTACTAATGTCATCGAATTGATCCATTGAGGGAATTTTTTTTCAGAATGAGGCTGCTGATGAAAACTGAATAAATTATCCATACCTACCTCAATTAAATTCATTGATGCAGGACTGTGTGGGGGAGGTTTGATTGTTGTCTTCTCTCCTTTTATACTAAGGCTTGTATGCTTTATGAACCTCCTTTTATTTTTCCAAATCTATCACTCTATTATACAGCTTCTGCATCATTTTCAACATTCCCTCAAATTCATGTGATTTCTCATCCTTAGGCTTAGAAAGTAATAAATCTTTTTTACCAAAAGTTTTTTCTCCCGACTGCTCAGGGTAATCTTTTATGCTCTCTTTTTCAGCTTCTACTCTCTCATCTTCTTCATAAGTTTCTGACAATGTAGGCTTGACTGACATCTTGGAAAACATGGCCAATTAAGTCCCTAGAGCTAAAGTATAGTATTCAATCATAAATTTATCAGAGGGCTTATCAGTTGCAGAAAAATTATTTATATAAGTAGGAAACCTTTGAGTGAAACTATGCACTTTTTCTTTTCTTTCTTTATTTAAAGCACATAACCCTTTCATTAGAGCTACATGAGTTTTTTGGACTGCATATTTACTTCTGAATATTCTTTCAAACATGTCCCAGTCTGTGATTGAGTTTGCAGGTAGACCAAAATACCATGAGGCTGCTGCTCCTTTCAGGGTATGTGGAAACAATCTACAAACTACATCTTCATGTTCTCCAGCCCGTAGTCCTTCTATAGCCAAGTAAAAGATTTGCAAATGATCATCTACCAAAATATTTTCACTTGAGTCAAACTTAGGCAACATTTTCTCAAAATCCTGAGGTAAGTCATGCAAAGGAGGTGCCATGTTTAATGGTGACCTATCCCTCCAAGCAGGTGGTGGATTTGGTGGGTTAGGTGGCTGCTTTGCATTTACATTTGCCATGATTTTAAGTGGAGAGTGAGGTGGTTAATGAACAGGGGTATGAACAGGTGAACAGTAAGGTGTATCTGGGTCCAACTGATTCAGAGGTTGAACAATTTCCTATAAGGCTATTTCTACCATTTCTTCAAAATCTTCAACCAACACTGCATCTTCCAATATAGGGCGGTATTTCTTCCGATATTCTCTTCTGGGTAACACAAGAATAATTGGTAATCCTCCAATCTTCTTCGCATATGCCCTAGTAAATCTACTCAGATCATTGACTACTTCGTTATCGATAGAATACAGATGCTCTTTACCTTTTTCTTCTGGATTTGGATTGGGAAACTAACTGCTCTCAAAACTGATATTGGTGGAATAATCTCGAGGAAATGGGTTTCCTCGGCTAGTCATGCACTGGCTGCCCTCCTTCTAGCACCAAAAACTATTGAGGCCTGGAAAATCACTCGTGACAACAGTTAGGGATTCTCCCTAGTAAATGTTCCGAACTAACCCGTTACTACTTGGTATGGGGAATTCGTCTGGTTTACGATTCGACTACCGTAGGTCAAGTAAAAAAATTAAAGGTTTTACCAGTTACGGCCGGGTCCACTCTATGTATTTTTAGTTTTTTATGTTTAAGTATGATATGAAAGTGCCTATCTAAGAATGCAGATTGATAGAGAATACAAGGAGCTGTCACAATGTCATGCGCAAGTTCTTACCTCTCATCTTAACTCTATCGCATCTAAATCACACACAGCAAGAAACTAAAACTAACTATCTAACCTATCCCTAGGGAGCAAGATTATCATTTATCAATGAGTAATGTATTTTTGCACATGCATTAAGAAAAATCATAGATAGATGTTACTTAATTCAAAGCACATGAACATTAATAGATATATGAACAACAAGATAACTCATTTTTTATGACAAGCCTTCATTACTCATAGTGGAAATTTCATAGAATAAACTAGAGCGCATTCAGAACAAGAACATAGGTTCAAAGAGTTAGAATGATCTCACAGTTAATGGACACAAAGCTGAAAATGAAATAGTCCACATTCAACAAATCCATAGCACAACATTTGAAATCTTCCACCAAGATTTCTCCAACAGGAAACTTGTAATTCTTTATTGCAAAAGGAAATAGTTCTTCTTACAACATACTCTTACAAATCTATTTGGGAAAAATTCCCTATCGACATCTAACTCTCCTATATTTATACAAAACAAAAAACTTTTGGGCTGCCCCTTGTGACCTTTGGGATCCCCCTTTGACCTTTGGGCTCCCCCCCAACCGTTTAATCTCACAATTTTGTCTTTTAGTGAGTGTTGTACAATACGTTATATTAAATTAAAATTTAATAGCACTTTTTTAAAGAGAGACCATATTGATTGCTAATGAACTTTTCCCAAGCCTTGGCCTATGCTGCTATCGATCTATTGAGATCTTAGACCCTTACTTTCTTCTTCTCTTTCTCCAACTCTGCTTTCTCATTTTCTTTCTCTTTCTTCCTTACTGCCTCCTTTCTTTTGCTTTGTCTTCTAGACATATCTTCTCTACAGCAGCAATCACCCTCAATCCAGGCCACATCTGGACTAACTCGAAATCATGAAAGCATGAATCACAACAATGTAACTGCCAAATCTGAACCCTAACTTGTGCTCTTCATCTCGGAGAAACTTATACTCGACCAAAACCCACAGAAAAAATTTTCCATCATCAAATAGAGTAAAAGCACCCAAAAAGGAGGGAAAAACCTTCTCGATGAGCAGAACTACTAAGCATCGGGCCAAAACAAAACTCCCATCAGCGGGCATAAACAAAACTCTCATCAGTGGGCGGAAGCAATATAGCATCAGATGGTTAGTTCACTAAGCCTCTGCAACGGTGGAAACCAATCAAACTATGGATTCCGATCAAAGTCATAAACCATTTTGATAGAGAAGAAACAAAAATAATGAAAAGCAATAAACCACAAAATCAGGGAGGATAAGAACTAATCCGTCGGAGCATTTGCCATCTACCCTCCGAAACGGCAGCGAATTAAAAGACTAATGCTCCAATAGTGATAAAACAAAAATGTCTAAAGTCAAAAGTAAAAGTTTTTTGAAAAATAAACCAAGGAAATAAAAGCCCATCGGCGAAAAACATGACATTCCATTAGGATGTTCATTAGTTGGCTTCCGCAATAACGGCTGCGTAGAGAACTATGACCCCGATTCACTGTTCAAAAGACTTTTGACAGTGAAAACAAAAACATATCATCGCAAAGAAAAAGTTTTGAACCAATAAAACCACGCATCGGTGAAAGTAAGAACTGTCCATTAGCTCATTCTATATTTGTTCTCCGAAACGACGGCTGCATAGATAACTAAAGTTCCGATTCAAACTTCGACTGACTTTTGATAGTGCTAAAACAAAATCATCGATAGAGAAAATTAAAAATAAAAATAAACAAACTCCATAATCAAAAGCTTTGGCTAGACAAAGGCATATTTAGATCATCCAACTTCTGAAATGAAGGAAACAATTGACCTCAATTCAAACTCAAGAAAATCCAAATTTGTAGTAGAGGGAAAAAACAGAGTTCAGGAAACCAAATAAGTCCAGGCAAGATAAAATCAAAAGGAGGGTCCAAATTTTTTTGAAATTTGGGCAATAGGTTGCAGCTGTAACACACAGATACCTTTCCAATGGTGCAGAGATGAGGTCAAATGGAGTTACAGAACTCAAGATATGGTTCCTCCAAGTTAGGTGTTTTTTCAGTGATTTTCAATGACTTTCATGAAGTGTCGTCATGGAAGTTTTGACATGCGACGAAATCATGGGAAAGTGGTCACAGGTAGAGATGTGTCATTTTGAGCTATAACATGGAGGCATATACAGACTTGTTCTAAGAAGATGTAATGGAAGAATGAAAAAAAATCTATCACACCTAAGACGGTGTTAACTTCTTAGGGGAGGTGTATGTAAAACCCCCATATTAATAATTATTATTATTAATTTTGCTGGAAAAATATTTTATTATTTTATTATTTTGATTATTTTTTACTAAAAAGTCAAGAATAGAACAATTTGTAATAAAAACATTTTTATTTAATAAAATATGCTAAAAGGAGGAAAATAGTGGATATAGTTGTTGAAGAGTGTTTGCTTACCCATAGGAGGAAAAATACAAGTGGAAAAAACCAGTAAGTGAGAACTCAGGGTGCAGGAGGCATCATCCCCGAAAATCAAGTCACAACTTCTTGTGAGTGCTAAAGAGAAAGAGGCTCACAAATGACCAAGTTCTAAGAAAAAATAATATAAATTAGTGTGTCCATAAGTAGCAAGAGGCTAACATTGGATGGGGATTAAACATCGGTGAAGTGCAAGAGATGGAGCATTGACATTTTTCTCTTGTTGTTCAACGAACATGCTCCAGGGTTCTGAAGCAAGTAACTTGGATGATCTGGGAGTTGGTTGGGAGGAACAACATCTCCACTCTTGTTTTCCCAACATTGGTGCCAGGTTTCCACTTCACATTTTAATGTTGTAGAATATATTCTCCTGTATATGTAGTAGATACAATCTAATTGTTTTCGACTAATATATTGTTGTTATAATTGTATCTTACGCTATTGTAGTAAATTCATTTAGTCTGCACAAGAATACCTACAATTGAAAGTATATTCCCTAGATGCATCGCTTCCTAGATATCTTTATATTCTGGAATTGAAATCAAGTTAGCATCAAGAAATACAAACAAAATTCCAATTTATGTTATAAGTATAGATCTATTTTCCGCTTTTAGGTAAGTAGTTAAAATCCATTTACTTAGCATTCATTCAATTTCTTATACAAGTTAAATATATCCAATTATAATGTTATTATAATGTAGATAGGAAATGTTTAGTATAGTATAGTTAGTATTCTTCTTAATATTATTATAATTTATAAAGAAACTAAATCACAATATTAAGTATCGACTAGATTTTTTATGGAAATAATCAATATTACCATCATAATCATTTTTAAACTAAGAAAAAGAATTACAAGACCTTTCCCATTATATTAATATAGATTGAAGATATAAGAAATCCACAGATCTCATATCATTGTTTACAAACATACCCTTTTAAATGAAACGTAAAATAGCATTTACAGGTATACTAGAACATTAACCTCATACTATTGCATACTAACAAGAAAACAAGATGATGGATCGGAGATCCTTTGCTTATAATAAAAATAAAATCTATAGCAGGCCTAAAGCATCGTTCTTTATAAAATACACCAGAACACATATAAGTCACATGATCGAATCCCTTCAAGACTTTGATTTATAAGTATCGAGTCAAGGATCCTTTACTACAATCTACAAAATTAAATATCGTATCGTTTATAACATCGTTGAACCAATCATCGAAGATAAATCCACAAGGTGGCTACTAAGATATTTCTGCAATCAAACACAGTCCAAGATAATATCCACACACTCATGTTTATTTTCTACATTCTGGGAATCGGTGGATCGAATCCCCATAATAACTATTAAATATTTTACAATGTTGGAGATAATTCGGATAAGGGTATACTAGTTATACACAAGTAACTATTGAACCTATGTAAACCATATTTAAGATCCATAAATGGTATCGTCAGTCAAGCTACACACATAGAGATTGACATATCAAACCTTTTAAAGAAATATTAAAGTTACATTCCCGCAAATTATAAATCAGAGTATAGGATTAAAAAAATAAACACATAGAAGATGGTCATAAGCCTTTTCACAAAGCTACCATCGCTACATTGTCAAGAAAATAGTTTATAATTAAAAGAGAGATGATACAATTGAAAGATTTTTCTTTTTCGCACGGCTGTAATACCATCTATGATGGAATTCGAGGGTTTCCTTATAAACCATAAAATTATTTACTTACATCTTTTCTCAAATGACATTGGTTATAAACCAGCCCAGTTCGGTCCCCATTTTCGTAAGCTATCGAAAGGGAATCTTAATTACTTACTAAGTGGTTATAAGAACATTAATAATGGCATGCACTATAAATATCAAACCAGAACTTTATAAACAAAACTATACATATGTAAGACTCATCAAGGACATCCCAAAACCATACCAAGGTTCTTAACAAACAACAAATGAATAAGTCATTACGCTACAATATGTTGATCTATTTGTAACTTCGGAATGTATTCATCTATGTATCTTATGTATTGTAACCCGATGTTTCTTCCGGGATGTATCTATAATGCAATTGAGTCATGTTGTCATGCCCCGATGTTCCGATCGGGAGGATCAATAATGTAAACAAGTCATTTCAAGTCATTGTGGGTAACCCTCCGATTGTCTAAGCGTTAAAGTCCTTGTAGTTCTGGGGCACTAGGGTTATTAGACTCTCCTAGTAAAGCTCGGCCATAGTAGGGTTTTAGTCATGTTGGGATTAGTATAAATAGAGATCTGGACTCTCTATTTAGGACACAACTCATACACACTCAAGTGTAGCGCATAGTTGAGGAAACAGAAGACATTGGGGCTAGAAAAGAAGTGTTGATGTATTTGTAACTTCGGAATGTATTCATCTATGTATTTTATGTATTGTAACCCGATGTTTATTCCAGGATGTATCTATTATGTATTTGAGTCATGTTGTCATGCCCCAATGTTCCGATCGGGAGGATCAATAACGTAAACAAGTCATGTCAATTCATAATGGGTAACCCTACGATTGTGTAAGTGTTAAAGTCCCCGCAGTTTCGGGGCACTAGGGTTATTAGACTTTCCAAGTAGAGGTTGGCCATAGTAGGGTTTTAGTCATGTCAGGATTAGTATAAATAGAGATTTGGGATCTCTATTTAGCACACATCACTCACACACTCAAGTGTAGCACATAGTTGAGGAAGGAGAAGACACTGGGGCTAGACAAGAAGAAGATTACTGCTGTCAGGAGTGCATCTTACTATTTTGGGGTTTTACATCTTGTGTTGATTCTATCTCTGAGGAAGTTGTGGATTTTTCTCCATTTATGGTTTCCCTGATCAAAAACACTATGTTCATTGTCTCTTGTGTTTGATTGTTGTACTTGTTATTCTCTCAGTAAAGATCCTAACATAATGCTAGCTTAATGTTGAAAAACTAACATGGTATCAGAGCTAACCTGAGAAGAAGACACTGTGCAGCTGCAGGAACTAGGGATTCCTATTTTGTGGATCTTCCTTCACAGATTTTCAGAAAAAGTAAGGTGGAACAACTCTCCTCCTTAGGGTGCATCTTTATGTCGAAGCAGAATCCAATTCTGAGATTTTTCAGTTTTGGGCCTGTCACTGCTATTAGAAATTAGGGATTTTTACAGAAGAGAAATTTTTTAGTGAGCCTAGGCCTGGATTGATCTCCTCCCCAAAATCGAAGTTAGGGACAAATTTCAGGGCATTTGGGTAGACAGAACTCTGGAAAAGAAAAACCCTAATTTGCTCCTGAACCAGCTCTGCAGGATTTCAGCTCAAGTTTCAGATCCGACATCCTGAACCTAGTAAGATCTAAAATATTTTTGTATTTCCATTTGAGGTTATCATTTAAGATGTCTCATCATACCAATCTTGATGAAAAGCTTGAGGGAGCTGAAAACTTCCGAGCCTGGAAGTATAGGATCTCCCTGGTCTTGGAAAAAAATGAATTAGACTCCTACATTCATGAGGAGGTTCCAGTTCCAGAGGGAGATGAGGCAAAGGCCTTACACAAGAAGAAGATGGTTATGGAAAAGAGGATCATTGCTGATTCTATCAAGGATCACCTTATCCCACAAGTTTCCTCTCTCAAGACACCCAAAGCTATGTTTGATGCCCTGACCAAATTGTTTGAAGGGAAGAACATCAATCAGAAGATGACCCTGAGAAACCAACTAAAGAATGTGAATATTTGGAATGCAGAAACAATCCAGTCTTACTTCACAAGAGTTTCTCAGATCGAAGAGAACTAGAAGTAGTTGATGAAGAAGTGGAAAATGTAGAGATTGTAATCGCTACATTGAATGGCCTTCCTAGGTCATGGGATTCTTTCATCCAAGGAATCTGTGCTATGAAGAAGTTAGTCAAGTTCAACAGACTATGGGAAGAGTGCTCTCAAGAATAATCTCAGATAGAAACTCAAGAAGAGAAGATGGGAAGTGAAGACCAAGCTCTTACGGTACACTCCAAGTCTCACTCCAAATCAAGCAAGAGAAAATCTCATGGTTCTAGAGGTAAGAACTTTCACAAAGATAATACTAGAAGAGATGTATCTAGGATCATATGGTATACTTTTGATGAATCAAGACACTATGCAAGGAATTGTCCTAACAAACAAAAGATAGTAAAGAAGAGCAACAAAAGAAGACATCATGCTCATGCTGTAGAGGATGATGAACCATCCACGAAGAGATCCAGATATGAAGTGAAGATTCTTCAAGCGAGGATGAATATGTTCTGATATCACCTTTCACAGGTAACATTACTCATGGTAGTGATGATTGGCTTATATACAGTGGGGCTTCCAAACATATGATTGGATTCAAGGAATCCTTTGTTAGACTGCCATAAATGAATCACCTCACAAGGTAAAGCTAGGAGATGACTACCAATATCTAATAAAAATTAGTGGGGAATCTTCATATAAGTTAGACTTTAGAAAATCTCTAACAATGAAAGAAGTATTGTTTGTGCCAGGACTCAAGAAGAACCTTCTCTCCATATCAGCATTAGATTCAAAAGGAATGTGGGTTGCATTCATAGATGGTCAAGTCATCATGTGGCCAAAAGGAAAGACTATCGATGATGCAGTAGTGACTGGAGAACAAGAAGGAGGATTGTACAAATTAAAGGACCATCTAGAACAAGCCTTGGTCCATGACACAGTAGAGACAAATGAACTTTGGCATTGAAGGCTTGCACATGTGCATTACAGAGCACTACCTATTGCAAGCAAAGCTATCGAAGGTCTTCTAGAATTCAAGCAAAACATGACAGACTCTGCAAAGGATGTGCGAAAGGAAAGAATACAAAGAAGACATTTCCAAGCAGTGAAAGAAAAGCAAAAGGAATCTTGGAAATCATCCACTCCGATGTATGTGATGCTATGTCATCAAACTCTCTAAGCGGGTATACATATTATGTTTCTTTTATTGATGACTTTTCTAGGAAGACATGGGTTTATTTCATGAAGAACAAAGAGGAAGTATTCAGTAAGTTCAAAGAATTAAAATCCTTGATCGAAAATCATACTGAAAAGAAGATCAAGACCATTCGATCAGATAATGGCGGAGAATTCACTTCAAATGAATTCAAAGCGATATGCAAAGAATCATGGATTAAGAGGGAGTTGTCCACTCCTTATAATCCACAACAGAATGGGGTTGCAGAACAGAAGAACAGAACTATCATGGAAGCTACAAAAGCAATGCTTCATGATCAAGACCTTCCTATGCATCTTTGGGTGGAAGCTACCAGAACAACGGTGTATGTACAGAACCGTACTCCACATAGAGTACTTGAGAAAAAGACTCTTGAAGAAGTCTTCTCTGGCAAGAAACTAGAAGTCAGCCATCTCAGAATATTCGGCTATCCTATGTACATCCACATTCCAAAAGAGAAGAGGACTAAATTAGATCCTTTAGGAAAGAAGGGTATATTTGTGGGATACTCTGAAAGCTCGAAGGCTTACATAATATATTTCCCAAGATATAAGAAGATTGAAATCAATAGGGATGTGACATTTGATGAAGACACAGCTTACAACAAATCTAGAAAGAGACCTGCTGAAGAACCTGAAGAAGCAGAAGCACCCAGAATTCATGATACAACCATGAATGAAGAAACTCGAGAAGAAGATCGAGAATTTGAAGAACCACAAAGACCTGTAGATCCACCTCTGGAGAAGAATCCTCATAAGAGGAAACCTGCTTGGGTACGAGAACTTATCCAAGGTGCGGAAAGATATGCGGCTCCAAAAGAGAATCATAGAGAAAGAAAGAGGACCAGATCCTGTTCCAGGTATGTAGCTTTACTATGTGATTTCATTGATAAAGAACCTTCCAGTTATGAAGAAGCGGCAGAACAGAAAGAATGGAAGGATGCTATGATCAAAGAGTACCAATCGATCATGAAGAATGATGTTTGGGATGTTGTTCCAAGACCAAACAGGAAATCAATTGTAACTACAAAATGGATCTACAAGATCAAACATGCTGCAGATGGTAACATTGAAAAGTATAAGGCAATATTTGTAGCTCGAGGTTTCTCTCAGAAAGAGGGAATAGACTATGAAGAGACCTTTGCACCTGCAGCCAGATACACTTCCATCAAATCAGTACTTGATCTAGCTGCAGTAATGAAATGGAAGATACACCAAATGGATGTCAAGAATTCTTTCTTGAATGGTGTAGTGGAAGAGGAAGTGTATGTAGAACAACCACTCGATTTTGAGACACATGACAGGGAGTCTCATGTATGCAGATTGAAGAAATCCCTATATGGTTTGAAACAGGCACCCAAGACATGGTACAGCAGAATTGATAGCCTTCTATCAAGTTTGGGCTTTACCAAGAGTAAAGAAGATTCCAACATTTACTATATGGTTGAAGACGGCAACCCAGTGATGCTTCTACTATATGTAGATGATTTTTTTGTGATAGGTATGGAAGGGTTGATTACTGATACAAAGAGAAAGCTTGCTGCCGAGTTCGATATGAAGGATTTGGGTATGATGCATTACTTTCTACGTCTGGAGGTGTGGAAGAGTGCGGATGGAATCTTCCTTGGATAAGGGAAGTATGCAGTAGAGATCTGAACAGGTTTGGGATGATGGACTGCAAGATTATGGCCACACCTATGGCATCGAACCTGAAGCTATTGAATTATGCTTCTTTAGAGACGGTTGAAGCTATGATGTATCATCAGATGATTGGGTCATTGATGTACCTGACGAAAGCGAAACCAGACATTTTCTTTGCTGTGAACACCTTGAGCCAGTTCTTGACAGATCTGAGAAATGTTCCCTTGATTGCTGCAAATCATATTCTGAGGTACTTGAGGGGTATAATTGGTTATGGACTCAAGTATGATGTGAATCAAAAGATTAACCTAGAGGGTTATGTTGATTCAGATTGGGCAGGCAGTGCCATCAATAGGAAGAGCACTTCAGGGTGTTGCTTCAGTATGGGATCAGGTTTGATCTCTTGGTTTAGCAGGAAGCAATCCTGTGTGGCACTGAGTACAGCTGAAGTAGAGTATGTCGCAGCTTGTTCAGCTAGCTATGAGGCAGTATGGCTATATAAGCTACTGCCTGATATATTTGATCTCTAGTTGGATGCTACTTGTATACATTGTGACAATCAGAGTTGCATGAAGTTGTCAGAGAATCCAGTGTTCCATGACAAGTCAAAGCATATCGAGATCAAGTATCACTATATCAGGGATATGGTGTAGAGGGGAGTAGTGAAGCTCCAATATGTTGCGATGGAGGAACAGATAGCTGATGTGTTGACGAAGCCATTAGCCAGACTGAAGTTCAAGTACTTCAGGGAGAAGCTTAATGTTCTCCAAATCAAGGTTTCCTCCAAGGGAAAGTGATGAGTCCGAAAGCCATTCTGATGAGCAGGTCAGATGTAAGGGCTGAGCCATTTTGTCATGGTGAGAGGATTTGGTTCCTTCCATGTTAGATGTGAGTGTTGGCCATTCTATCGAGTAGGACAGATGTAAGGGATACCACCATTCTAACGAGTAGGTCGGATGTAAGGGCAGAGCCATTTTTTTCATGGCTAAAGGATTTAGTTCCTTCCATGTCAGATGTGAGTGCTAGCCATTCTGTCAAGTAGGATAGATGTAAGGGCTACCACCATTCTAATGAGCAAGTCAGATGTAAGGGAAGAGCCATTCTGTTCATGGCTAAAGGATTTAGTTCCTTCCATGTCATATGTGAGTGCTAGCCATTCTGTCGAGTAGGACAGATGTAAGGGCTACCACCATCCTGACGTGTAGTTCAGATGTGAGTGTTGTCCATTCTGATGTAGGATGAGCTCCTACATAGATGTAAGGGCTACCGCATTTCAGATGAGTAGGTTAGATGTGAGTGCTGGACATTCTGATGTGACTACAGGATTAGGTCCTATATGATCAGATATAAGGGCTACTGCCTTTCTGACGAGCAGGTCAGATGTGAGTGCTGGCCATTCTGACGAGTAGGTCAGATGTAATGGCTACCACCTTTCTGACGAGCAGGTCATATGTGAGTGTTGGCCATTCTAACGATTAGGTCAGATGTAAGGGCTACCAAAGACCTACGAGGAGGTAGGAATAAACCTAGCATGAAAGAAGGATGGCTCTCTAGAACTTCCTATGACAATATAGTACACATATGATGATGACTAGGTGAGATCCAGATCAAGCCATGATCAACATTCAGTTATGATGACTCCGAGAGATCCAGATCGAGTGATGATCCAGATCAAGCAATGATGATCCAGATCGAGTGATGTTGTTCTAGATCGAGAGATGATCCAGATCCAATGATGATGTCCGATGATGATCTAGATCGAGAGATGATCCATATTTGAAGGATGAAGATGACTTGAAGACGAAGATGACTTGAAGACTCAGAAGAATCGAGATGTAGATGACGAGATGATCTAGTTGATACAGAGAAGAAGACCAGTGCTGAAAATTGTGTCGAAAGAATACCTTCCTAGTTAAGAGGGAGTGTTGATGTATTTGTAACTTCGGAATGTATTCATCTATATATTTTATGTATTGTAACCCGATGTTTATTCCAGGATGTATCTATTATGTATTTGAGTCATGTTGTCATGCCCCGATGTTCTGATCGGGAGGATCAATAATCTAAACATGTGATGTCAATTCATAATGGGTAACCCTCCGATTGTGTAAGAGTTAAAGTCCCCACAGTTTTGGGGAACTAGGGTTATTAGACTCTCCAAGTAGAGGTCAGCCCTAGTAGGGTTTTAGTGATGTCGGGATTAGTATAAATAGAGAGCTGGGATATCTATTTGGCACACATCACTCACACACTCAAGTGTAGCGCATAGTTAAGGAAGGAGAAGACACTGGGGCTAGACAAGAAGAATATTACTGCTGTTGGGAGTGCATCTTACTAATTTTGGGTTTTTGCATCTTGTGTTGATTCTATCTCTGAGGAAGATGCGGGGTTTTCTCCATTTATGGTTTCCTCGATCAAAAACATTGTGTTCATTGTCTCTTATGTTTGATTGCTGTAATTTTTATTCTCTCAGCAAAGATCCTAACATAATGCTAGCTTAATGTTGAAAAACTAACAAGAAGAAGGTTACTACTGTCAGGAGATCACTTACTGTTTTGGGATTTTACTGTTTTGGTGATGATTCTATCTCTGAGGAAGTTGCGGGGTTTTCTCCATTAATGGTTTCCCTAAGGAAAAACACTGTGTTCAATGTCTCTTGTGTTTGATTGTTGTACTTGTTATTCTCTCAGTTAAAGATCCTAATAATGCTAGCTTAATGTTGAAAAACTAACATGGTATCAGAGCTAACTTGAGAAGATGACACTATGCAGTTGTGGGAACTAGGGCTTCCTAGTTTGTGGATCTTCCTCCATGTATTTTCAGCAAAATTAAGGTGGAATAACTCTCCTCCTTAGGGTGCATCTTTCTGTCGAAGCATAATCCAATTATGAGGTTTTTCAGTTTTGGACCCGACACCACTGTCGAAAATTAGGGCTTTTCACAGAAGAGGAATTTTTTAGTGAGCCCAGGCCTGGATTGATATCCTCCTCAAAATCAAATTTAGGTATAAATTTCAAGGTATTTGGGTGGACAGAATTCTAGAAAAGCAAAACCTTAATTTGCTCTTGATCCAGTACTGCAGGATTTCAGCTCCAAATCTAAATCTGACATCTTGACCTGGTAAGATCTAAATCTTCTGTGTTTCCATTTGGCGTTCTCAGTTTAACAATGTCTCATCATACCAAGCTTGATGAAAAGATTTAGGGAGCTGATAAATTCCACGCCTAGAAGTATAGGATCTCCCTGGTCCTGGAAGAAAATAAGTTATACTCCTACATCCATGAGGAGGTTCCAGTTCTAGAGGGAGATGAGGAAAAGGCCTTACACAAGAAGAAGATGGTTATGGAAAAGAGGATCATTGTTGATTCTATCAAGGATCACCTTATCCCAGAGGTGTCCTCTCTCAAGACACCTAAAACTATGTTTGATGCCCTAACCAAATTGTTTGAAAGGAAGAACATAAACCGAAAGATGACTCTGAGGAATCAATTGAAGAATGTGAAGATTCAGAATGCAGAGACCATCAAGTATTAATTCACAAGGGTTTCTCAAATCAAGGAACAATTAGAAGCTATAGATGAATAAGTGAAGAATGCAGAGATTGTGATGACAACACTAAATGGCCTTTCTAGGTCATGAGATTCATTCATCCAAGGAATCTGTGCCAGAAAGAAGTTAGTCAAATTCAGCAAATTGTGGGAAGAATGTTCTCAAGAAGAAGCTCAGATAGTAGCTCGAGAAGAGAAGATGGGTAGTGAAGATCAATCTCTCACAGTTCACTCCAAGAAAGGTAGAAGAAGACCTCATTACTCCAAAGGTAAGGATCCTCATCATAGAGATAACACTAGAAGGGACCTATCTAAAATGAGATGTTATACATGTGATGAAAGAGGACACTTTGCAAAAGACTGTCCTAAGAACAAGGTTTATTCTCATAAGAAGAAGGGGAATAAAAGAAGACATCATTCTCATGTTGTAGAGGATGATGAACCATCCAAGAAAAGAACCAGATATGAAAGTGAAGATTCTTCAAGCAAAGATGAATATGTTTTGATCTCCGCTCTCACAGGTAACATTACTCATGGAAGTGATGATTGGCTTATAGACAGTGGGGCTTCCCAACATATGACTAGATTCAAGGAATCCTTTGTGAGACTATTAGAACATGAATCACCTCACAAAGTGAAGCTAGGAGATGACTACCAATATCCAATAAAAGGTAGTGGGGAATCTTCCTATAAACTAGACTCTGGAAAGTATCTAACAATGAAGGAAGTATTGTTTGTGTTAGGACTCAAGAATAATCTTCTCTCCATATCAGCATTGGATGCAAAAGGAATGAGGGTTGCATTCAGAGATGGTCAAGTCATCATGTGGCCAAGAAGAAAGACTATTGATGATGCAGTGGTGATTGGAGAACAAGAAGGAGGATTGTACAAATTAAAGGGCCATCGATACAACAAAACTGGATTTAGCGTCAAATTTAGCATTGGATTTTAGTGTAATTTTTTCCCAATTGTGGTGAACAATCTGGTGCTAAATCTGGTGCTATTGTACATTTTCGTAAAATGCCGTCTATTGCATCTTTTTTTTTGTCCTTTTTAACATCCATTTTTGTGTCCATTTTTGCGCACAATTTTTTGCATCTAATGTTACACCTTTATTTGCACCCAATTTTTCAACTTCTATTGCATCTTTTTTTGCGTCCTTTGTTACATCCTTGTTTGCACACAGTTTCACACTCATTTTTGCATCCAATGTTGAGTCCTATTCTGCTCCTAGTTTTTCATCGATTCTTACACCCACTTTTGCACCATGTTTTACATAAAATTATGTGTCCAATTCTGAATCTAGGTTTGCTTCCAATTTTAGGCCCAATATTGCGTCTATTTTTGCATCCAAATTTACTTATAATGTTGCATCCCCATTTGCATCTAATTTTGTATCTTGTTTTACGTCTTTTTTTGTATCCATGTTTGTGCCAAATGTTTCATCTCGTTTTACATCATATTTTGCATCAAGGTTTGCACCTAGTGTTGCATCCCGGTTGATGTCTTTTTTGCATCTATGTCTGAGCCCAATTTTGCACCCAGTGTTGCTCCTAGTGTTGTTCCTAGTTTTGCGCCCATGTTTGTATCTAATATTGCATCTAGTTGTGTGTCCAATGTTGCATCCCATCTTGCATTCAATATTACGTCTAGTTTTACATCCAATGTTTTTTCACATCTTGCATCTAAAATTGTGTCTCGTTTTAAGTTTTTGTTTGCACCAAATGTTGCTTCCAGTTTTGCACCTGGTGTTACGCCTAGTTTTATTTCCATCGATACACCATATTTTGTGCTCAATTTAATGTCCAATTTTACATCTAGTTAGGAATCCACTTTTTCATCTATTGTTGCGTCTAGTTTTGGACATATTATTACATCTAGTTTTGAGTCATTAATTGTGTGTAGTGTTGAGTCTCTTTTTACATCCAATTTTGCGTGTAGTGTGACATCCATTTTTGTGTCCACATTTACGTCTGACATAAGGTCAAATTTTGCATCCACTTCTGTGTTTGATGTGACGTCCACTTTTACATGATGTTTTGCATTTAGTATTGCATCTAATATTGCATCCATCTTGCACTACTACATTTTTTACCTTTAGAAATACATTACAATATCATTAGGGCATGGAGGAATCGAACCACCAATCTCCTGCTTGTAAAGCAGGTGCTCTTCCATTGAGCTAGCACCGTTTAAGAATCAGGAAGAGGAGAAATATTAATGCATAGATTTCATCATTTGTAATTCTAATAAAATACAATAAGATCCAAAGACAAACATGCTTAAAATCCAATTTATTTTTCCAAACACACTAATAAGCAAAAAAATCTATCCTGCTCAGGCAACAAAATATCCTAAACAATTATGCAATCTATTAAAGTGGTCCGCAAAAGGTTATTAGAGTACAACATAATGTATCGATGCATACCTAATAACCTAAAATTGATGTGGACAAAGAATAAGGGATGTGTTTAAGAAATAGTTGTAGAATCCAATTGAGGATGTGTGTGTTGCTACATAAATGTTGTTATTCATTGCTAGTGTGATTTTGTTCAGCAGGGATGTTAAGAAAAGAAGTCATGAATGGTTACTAAAATAAAACGCCTACTATGTGCATCATGCATGATATAATGAATATTTTAACAATGTACACCAACAAATACAATTTACAATTTATATTAGCAAAAAAATTATTAGACAAGGGAACATGCTGTTGTGCACATGTGACTACAATATGATATGCAAGTACATGAAGGTATTTGTGTGCATAAATAGAGATATATTCATACACATTCAAATATATATCTATATTCCATGAAAGAAAAATAATAGAACACAGTATATAGAAGAATTAAAGATAAGTGTAATATTAATGGGATAAGCTATTCAATGTCAGCGACCATGATATATCAGCTATATTTCAAGTTGGCGAAAAGGAAATTTAAACAACCACATTGTTCCCAGAAAAATCCAACTATTCACAAAAATAAAAAATAGCCATTCACTTCAAACCTTCAAACTTGTACATTTAATGTTTGACTAAAAATGTAAAGTATCATTGACCTTGATTTCCTTTCTCGAAGTTGTTTTTTTTAGCTTGTTCACTTTTTATGCCCAATATTGAATAAAAATAAAAAACACAATTGCATAATCCAATTGGGATTACGTATTTTGGTACAACTGTCTTATGAGAAGTTACAATAGGGCAAGGCCACAGGAAATTCTTACATAGCCCCTGTTTCCTGCCCAGAAATATTTTTGAAATCACAACATGTATGAAACACCCATGAAATGTTTGCAGGGCATTCCTATTTCTGGAAACATTTCCACGAGATTTATGAACACTTCCTATGCAAAAGACCATAAATGGCATGTTTCCTTTATTCCAAAGGAGAAAAGCTTAAAGGCCCTCAAAGGGAGCGAAATCCAGGAATGTATTGTTTGTGCATAAAAAGGCCCTAAATAGGAAACAAACCCAACAAATCTAAAATTTTGAAATTAAAGCACAAAATTTTTTAGAGTTTGAATTATTTTTTATATTAATTATTTTTTAAATTATTTAAATATGTCATTTTCACACTTCCTAAACATTTTGAAAAGTGTCACTTCCATATCAAAACTGTTTCGCAGTTTCAAGTGACTTGGAGTTGGCATTAGGTCCTAGGGTGAGAGGCACCTTATTCTATTTTCAGTATATCCTCATTTGGATGTTACCCATGGCCACCCATCCCCACACATTATCTCTATATGGAATGCCAACGTTAAATAGTTACCATAACAAAATCATCCATTTATTGTGGATGAGTAGGTTACCCAGATTATAATGTATAAGTAGATGGGTAGATGGTCATTATAGATACAGACATACATATATAAATGAATACATGAATAAATCCACAGCAAAACTGCTACGATAGTGAATTACCATATCTTTCAAAATTTTGAACTTGAGCTCATCAGAAGTGATCAGATGATACATATTTACTTACATCAATTTCACTTGACACTTTAGAGTTTTATCACCAAAAAGTGATACAAAAAAAACCATGTTTTTAGAATTACTTTTATCAAAACCATGCTTCTTGAATGGTGTACCTATTGACTTTCCAAAGCTTTCATCCTAAGTAACATACGTTTCACTAAAATAATTTATGCCCATAAAAAGGTGTGCTTGAGCTCACTACAAGTGATCAACTCTAGATGATACTTCCAAACTTGAGTCTTGGTTTTTTCTATAATATTACAATCAATACAATTTGATACAAAGAAAAAGTTACAAAATCATGTTTGTAGAATTAGTTTTATTAAAACTATGCCTCTCACATGGTAACATTAATGGATTTTCACTTTCCACTCTTGAAATAGCATTAGCTTGATTTCACAACTGATCTATTTTATATGATAAAAATCGATTTTACCACACGTTAATTTCAATTAGACTTATTATTTTATTGTCCATTCATCGCAGTTTGATACAAGAACAATTCATGTTTTTAGAATTACTTTCAGTGATCACATGTCTTTCAGAACAAATCATGTTACTAGTATTACTTCTAGTAATGCCATGTCTTTTGCATGTATGCCTATTGACTTTCCACTTTCCAAATTTTTTGACACGTGAAAAAGACTATGAGCTAAAACAAGACCTGCTAAAACAACACTCACCTCCAGATCTTGAGCAGCTTCTGCTGCCAAACCAACAGTTGTTGCAGCCAAACCTATTACACCACCCTAGAAAAGCCAAACTCGCAATTAGATTACTGTTTAGAAGGACATTTCTATATTCTAATATTGTAGAACAAACAACATTTCCAACTGGGAAATTTTATTTTTCAAAAGATGTAGGCCTTCACTATAGCAAACATTATTCTGCCGCAATCTCAAAACCAAAATTTGCACCCCCTGCAAATTTAATACTAGAAAGAATTTTTCTTTGACATTTTTCAATGTTCAAATGTGTGTCAATAGAAATGCAGAACATTAGTAAGAAAATAATATCAAATTGTTATAAGATTTATATGGATATTCAAGGTAATGATAGCTCTGTATCACAAACTTTTTCTGGTTTGCTTGAGGGGAGGAAGAAAATTCATGCGTCAGCACATTGATTATTGTCGATATCTTTTCATGGTCACCAGCAGCAGTCAATGTTCTGACAAATCCTTCAAGATATACCACAAGAGAACAACTCAGCAAATAAATATTCAATCTGATCCAACATATTTAATCTAATCCATATCCATGATTATTATGATATTTAAAAAAAAACTGATCCATATTTGTGTGGATTACCATATTTCTTTACGTAAGAAAAAAACTTTCCTTATTGAAATTTACAGTTGGACATGTTACATGAGACATCAAGTTTTAGATCCAAAATGGCTTCATGTTACATGAGACATGGTGATGGTAGATATAGCTAAGTCATTTATAATACTATAATCATGGGCTTACCATGCACATGGATCATGGGTGGTTCACTTTAAAGGTGTTTTTGTCACACAAGGGTGAGGACCACATTGGGTAAATGTATTTGCAAGAACCACTAGAAGATGGTGGTATTTCCTCTATTTTGATGGATTTGGGGTTGAGCATTTCATACATGCAACTGTGGTTAGAGGTGAATATCATTTAACACAAACATGTAAATGACTAGTTTCACAAAATCACCATTTTTGAGATAGGATAAATGAACAAGTTATGGTGTCATCTTGATCATTATCCATTAAGTTTTGTTGTGGGAATAGGTGGATTTTGATCGTGACCTTCAGATCCCTACTTGCCCAAATTGTCAATGTAGGTTTTGATCTCAACCTTCAGATCCCAAAGTAAAGGAACTATAGATATATTTATAAAAAATACCAATTTTAATTTGGATCCCATTTCCCAATGTCCTCTCAAGCATACTCCAATATGTAGACAGCCTTCGAAGAACAAGTTTAGTGTTCAACAAAAAAGAGTTCTCTTCCTTTAAAATTCCAAATTGAGTGCTTCATGATAACACTATCAAATGCATATTAAATGTTGTATTCTATTCTAAGGATATATAATGAAGAATATGCAATGGTATTATCCAAGCTTTTTGCTCAGGTAAGGTCCTAGACTTCCGAAGCTCGGCTTGTGTAAGGCCCTGAAAGATCATACATGAGCTTTGTGGAAAATACAAGAGACTAGATGCTATTTACTATTATGACTCATCAAGCATGAAACTTAAACTAAAATTTAAACCTTGCTGGTTATCCAATTTACCGCACTAGCTTTGGTTGACAAATCTTGACAGGATGTAATAAAGACAAGCTATCAATAAATCCTGACAATAATGGCTTCTAACCTTGAAGGAAAAAACCATATTTGAACTTGTAACCTATGGCTTCCCTATTGGTAACATGCCATGGGTGGATGGTTCTGCTGATTAGGAAAAATCTCAAGGTTTTAGTCTTGCAAACCTACTTCTATTGGATGGACATTTTGGAGACAAAATAAGGATATATTGCTTTGTTGTCAGCTTCAACACTAGTGAGAAAGAGACATTTTTTGAAACCTATTATCTGTGCATAAACACCAGCAATTTCAGATTCTCTCCTTGCCCAAATTGTCAAGGTGTATTTTGATCTCAACCTTCAGAACCTGAAGTAAAGGAACCCGAACTAAACCACACAGTAAACAATCAGTAGGCAACCCATATAACTTCTAGTTCTATCTTATAAACCACCGATACTTTCATTTTATCTTTATTTAGAACTGTCGTTCCTCACCTTTAGGATTTCATTATTCCATACCTCCATCTTTAGTTTCTTCTTCTGGGGCAACCTACCCAACCCTTTAGTATTTTATAACTACGTGCCTCATCTTTAGTTTCTTACGTTTAATCTTCCAGCTCTTGCTTTTTTATATTTTTACAGCCAAAGTATTCAAACAAACACAAAATAACTTTTGGAAAATCTTTGTTGTCACTGCAATTTGGAAGACCAACATTAAAGAAAGACATGACATAAGAGGTATTTAACGCTGAGATGGATGATATTCATTAATTAATATACGTGGAAGAAGGCATAGAGGATAATTCCATGCTAGTTGCATCCAGTCCAACGTTTAATCTTCCAACTGTTGCTTCTCTTATATTTTGACAGCCAAAGGATTCAAACAAGCACAAAATAACTTCTGGCAAATATCTATTGTCGCTACAATTTGGAAATTACTGGGTTAGGTCTGAGTTGCTTCTTGATATGAGGATTTTATAATAAAAAAACTAAAAGAAGAAATCCATATCATTTGGCAGTCCCTGGGGTAGGCGTCTGTGATTCAATATCAATTCAATTTCAAAGTTTAGGATGTGTTGGTTTTACGTTAACCAGCTCAAAAACTCATGAAAATTGTACCCATGCTTCTCTTCTCTAATATTTGCATAGATTTTTACCTTTTAGGGATGTTACAGTGCCCATAACTGAAAAAGCAAAGCCTCTTATGCGCTCCTTAAATCTATCAGTTGCTTGTTGGTTAAGCACAATTGCAGTGTCATGGCTAGCTAGTGCACTTATTTTAATTTATCTCCATCTAAGTCACAAATTCACCTCACCTATTTCATATATGCATTTATGCACTTTGAGTGCCTTGATTCTATGTTTTGTGTGCAACATCAGCTTATGAACCATTCAGCTCATAACAAAAATGTGTGCATCTCTCACAATTGCCTCCAAAGATATGGCGTTTATTCAGATGAAATATGTTGCGGCAACTGTGGTTTCTATGTTTAGATTGCAGTGCCTGGTTGAATATTCGCATATGGGAAATACAAAGCTCATTCACAGCTTGACTATGTGCATGAAGGGTGTTTTTTCCATTCTGCTTGAAAAGAAGAAGGCTGATTGATAGACCTAGTATCCCCATCATAACTTCGTTCAGTTGAGTCTTTTTCACTTATAAAAATATATTTATAAAATAAAGGAGATCCAAATACCATCAATTATACTTTAAAATTTTAACTCACATTTATTATTATCCTTGAAAAAATTAAAATATAAATCCTCTGTCTTTTTCTGGAAACAGAATTTCAATTAGGTTCTGAAAAAATTAAAATATAAATCCCCTATCTTATTCTTGAAACAAATTTTCAATTAGGTAAGAACCCATAGATTTAATAAAATGTTGGTTTACCTATAGTAAGAACCCAGAGAGGCTTCCAACTATGACTAATGTTGGTTTAGCTATAGTTTTTAGGTGAATTTTCCTGTGCATATTTGCGTGATATCAAGCCCACTAGGTGGATCTACCCAAGTGACCAAAACATATTGTCTTTATATGTCCTCCATAATGTTCATGCTCAATTCCTTGTCATTTTTAATCATCATGTATCATTATTACAATAATAAAATATTATATTTCGTATATGCATTTATGCACTTTGAGTGCCTTCGTTCTGTGTTTTGTGTGCAACATCAGTTTATGAACCATTCATATCATAAAAAAATGTATGCATCTCTCACAACTGCCTCCAAATTATATGTGCCATCAAAGTCCTACTCTTCTATATGCATCTTGTTAGTTATTGGCAACTTAATAAGCACCATTGATTCACGATTATTTGCATCAAATTTATCCTCTACCAAGCTCTCCTTCCCTATAGCTACATCAAGTTATTCCCCACCATTGGGCTCTCTCACCTATTTGTAATAAACATATTTATTGAAGATGGCTATCATATGTTGCTTCTAGGTACTCAATTGCGACCATGAGACTTCTGCCTAGATTTTAGAATTATATTTGACAAAATAGAAATATTTAAAATAATAATGATAACAATAGCAATCAGATAAGTCCTAAGAAACTTACCATTTCCCTTAGCATGGTGCCCAATGTGTGTTCATTGACAAGATCTCAAGTTCAACTCCTATGCACAAGATGTAGCTAGTGATTAGAGGCATGTAGTTAAGAGTCACGATAGACACAGGTTCAGGGTGGTAATAAAGCTAAAACCCTTGCATTTATGTCCACAAGCCACTCTAGTGGATAATTCTAGTACATGTACAGAAATAGAGTAATATAGTGTTATAGATAAACCTAGTCTTTCTCTTATGAACATTAATTTATTCATATAATATTTAATGTTAAATAGATCAATGCTCGGTCAAAATCCATGTAAACCAGAAGGTACAGCAGGGATGTCCTCCATTTCACAAGCTATCTTGGCTATCACATCCAATTTGGAATCCTAATTTTTAAGTTGGGCATGACCGTCCATCCTTATTTTGCATTCTGTGAAAATGAAACAATTCTCAATTTTTATTTTGCATTTTATGGAAGTAAAATAAGCACAATTCTCATACACTCAAAGCATTATAACTTATGCATGGATTAACTAAAAGTTGTTGGAATATTATTGGGCACTGATAACAGACCCTGGGTAGCCCATGCCAAGAAGAAATCAGCATTTAAGGGCAGTTTAAATGCTGTATAAATGAAATTGAAAAGCGTTGAAGGTAGGTATTGATTGGACACATTTATGAAGGTGTGTAAATGTAGGCTCCTAGTGGCATTGGGGTGGTTGCCACTTCCACATGGAAAATGCAACCAAGAGATAACCAATTACCATATGTAATTTTCTTAACTCTAAAAGATTACATTGTAGAGAACAGTCTACCCTTTTCATTAGAATGATAATGAATTGATTCTAATCTTCAAATCTTGGAATATATCTGACAAGTTACCATAGAAACAATCAACATACCTTGAGAGATAGAAGGTTAGATTTAAGGCTATGAACTTACAATAGTAAGAAAGATATCTCAGTTATCAAGTGTGAAGATTATCAACTGAAGATACTCAACCCTAAACAAAGTCAAACACCCTCAAAAGACCTCAGCATACTTAACACCAATGTTGACTTGTCATCTAGGGCTTAACACAACCATAACTCAGTTTGAGGTGAGCTGCAAACAAGTCATGTTCAGAGAGGTAAGGTACATTCACAACCCAATTAGGATGTTTCTTACACAGTCACAACCCAAAAATAATGGCACCCATGCATGCTCTTAATCAAGCACAAAATCTCACTCGTTTGAATAAATTTGTTTCAAGGACATTGTCGCATGATTCCTGAAGAGTGTTTTGTAGAATGCAATTGCATGAGGCAAGTCCATTATCAAGGGATTGGAGAAAGAGGAATGGGAAGCCCTTATACATATATGTGACAAAGGATCTTTATGATATGGTCTAGCAAATAGTTGACAAAGTCCCTTGCTTGAACATAGGATGGGGGGTAAAGGATCATGTGGCACAATGGTTGATGAGGTGTAAATCCATTTGGAAATCACATTCTTCTCTTACATATAGAGCTTGGGGGTGGCTTCTCCTCCAAAAGGAGTCAGTTGTCAAGCATATGCTCCATAAAGCAAGTGTAATTGATGTTATTTGTGGCAAGGAAAAAGCAATTGTACATGTTTTTGAAATGTTGGGTTACAAAAGTGTTCTGATTTCAAGCTAAATCTCACTTCTTTTCTACCTTGCTTTTGTGGAAAGGCCCTCTTCTAGGTGACACTTGGATGGTTCAGACAACATCAAATCCTTATGGTATTTAGTGTGGTTGATTGCTATTGGATTTCTAAGGAATCATCATTGTACAGCTACTTTTCTGAAGGACCCCTCTCTTTTCTTTTATCCTAGAAGATTAAGGAAATTTAAGCAGGAGTTTTCTCTACTTGTGAGAGTCCAACTCAGTTTTTTGTCGTGGCATTGAGTCCCTTTATCTTGGTGTGTAGGCTCATATGCTTTCCTTCTGGCATTTCTAGGATGAGATTTTCCCAGGACCCCATTGTTCTTCTGATATAATTTTTCTGTTCCACAATGTCCTGATTTGATCTTTTAAGCAATGTAGACATCAATTCAGAAAAAAGAGTAGGTCCAAGAAACATGCAATTGACTGTATTTGAAGCATTCATGTATTCATAGAACCAATCCAAGGAATAGGTTTATGAAATTTGCAATTAACTGGATTTGTTTCTTTTGTGTAATAAAACAACAGCAAGGCTAGTTTCTCTCACGTGACTATTACATTAGATATTCCAAGTCCTGTGTGTTCGGGTGTCCGATTTGTCAAATTTTTTAGTTTCAGAATTGAACCAATAAAAACCTAGATCTCAGTACACTTACATTTAGTTCACATAGTTCTCGAACCCACGTGATGAGAGAAAATACACCCAAGGTTTTTCCAATCTAGCTAGGAAATATTTTGTTGATGATATGGGATGAATCACCATTCAGTATTCAATGAAGGAACTTCTCAAAAATATAAAGAGAAATAATCTAAGCCCGGTGGATGTCATTCACACTAACATCTACACCAGATAAATTTAATTTGTCATGACTAGCTGACAATTGCTGCCCAAAATCCACTCAAGATAATGCACTTTCCCTTTCCAGGCAACATTAAGGAGAAAAGAAGGGGTGGGGTGTACAGAAGAGAATGAAAATTATCACAACATACCTTTGCCACATGCTCTAGAGTAACAACATTGATAAAAATAGCAGTCCTTAAAGCAATATCCACAAACACCCTACTCCCCTTCAAAGGAAAACACTAACCAGGTTCCCCAAAGATCGGTTCCAATACCTTACCCACATTAGGATGCATTGGGTTTCTTGTCTTGAATAAAGATACAACTACGAAAAGACCCCATTTCCTTCCATTCCCATAAAAGTAACCTTCAGAATGATGCACCACCCTACCACCACCCGTGCCCACAGCAAAATCAACCATTCCCAACCCATCCGTAGCATGCCTCTCAATCTTTGCTTCCACCAACCGCCTCGTCACCACCCTTATATCATCCAAGCTCAAATCCTACCCCTCTCCCTCACTCACCCGCTTGTCAATGACCTAATTCAATAAATCCAACACTTCGTTTTTCGTCAAATCTCTTGAACCCTTCAACTTCATCAACGATTCCTTGATGTCACCAGTGTGCTCCTTTAAATTATGAAGCTCTGTGTAAAAATTAGTGGCATGATCCTCTATACTCTCCTCTAACTCCTTATTCAACCCTTCTACTTCCTTCCCAAACTTCATATCCACCAATTCTAGCTGAAACTGCAACATCTTCGTCGGCTTCTTCAGAAACTCCTCTAGCTCTACAATCTGGCCCTCCGATATGACATCGCGAAGGCCAGCAGTATTTTTAGCAGATGGTTTCATGGTCCAATACCACAAAGTCTGTCCATATTCAGTCAAAATAATAAAAAGAAAGACCCACTTGGTAAAAACCCTGGCCACTAGGTGCCACTTCGAAGTCTGTTGAGGATTTCCACCGCGGACAGGGCTTTTGATCCTGTGCACATTCTTGACCCCTTTTTTCACCCCCCGATCATGGACCTTGTTCGCTAATTTACCATTCTGTTGATCAGGAAAAGCATTTTCTCTCTCAGAATCCCGAATATAAACTATACCATAACTCAAATCCTTACCTTGCAACAAATTCCTGTTGGGTTCCGCGGCCAAATGTGCTATTTCCCGGTGAATATTTTTCTCCATGAGCATGGTCCTTTCTGTGACGTTTTGATCCAGTTTAGAGGCATTTCACATGCCAAGAGCAGAGGGTCACTTTCGTGCACTTTGTCGCAGTGGTAGAGTAACTCCCCCTCCTCCCACAGATAGAGACGTCGACATATTGGCAGACATTCTGTTAAAAACATGTCGAGTGTTTAATTAGGTTTCAGTTCTTTTTCTGCCAGTAGGGTTTGTGAATCTTTATAAAAAAAATACAGTGAGGTTTGATTCGAAAGATAAATAAATGCTTGTAGTTTTACTAATCCTTGCCCCTTCCAATGAAATTCCAGGATTCCAGAACCCTGGAATGGTTCGGCTGAGGTAATTGTTACCACTATCCTTCTCAAAACCCTAGAATGCCATTAATAATGACTTCTGAGTCAAATAATCTGTCGAAAAAACTTAAACATATAAATCTTGAAGGTACCTTTAGCCATGGAGAGCATTGAGGCAAATACAAGACTATGAATCCGCTGTAGGCATTGCTGTTACCTATGAGTAAAGATGGTGGGATGCATTTTGCTTTGTGAAATATGGCCCGTATTCAGCTTTGGCTTTGCGAAAAGGCACCTATCGAAAGCAAAATGGAGGAAATTTCACTGGGTTTCGGATGCAGTTTGGCAGGATCCAAGGGTGAGGATGTGTGAGAAAGGAGGAGAGCTTCCTGGGCGTTCGATCCGAGAGAGTTGCGAAAAGTTTAGCAGAAGCCCCTGGCTTTAAAAATCTACTCGAGAAGGATGGAGGAAGGGTGGTGCATGCAAGAAGAACGTGCTCATGTGGAGACAAGGGAGGAGCATAAGCACTAACCCAAAAATCCTCAATTCCCTGGAATTTGGTAGAGCAATTTATGTTGAAATGGCAATTTAGATTGGTCAAATCGTAATTCTAGGTAATTTTAAAATAGATCATTTAGTATATAACAAGTAAATTTGATCGTTGAAATTGCGAAATTGCATAAATAGTAGTTTCTATGAATAATTTTAAGCGATTATTATTTTAGGAGACAAGTGGTACTTGGATTATAACATATTTTTAATATGGAAAAATAGTTGTGCATGAGTATAAGGGTTTTTTTTTCTATTGAATCAAAGGTAACCTTTACATCTTCAGTCTGCTATTCAAACCCCAAATGGGTCAAAACAGAAATAAAAGAGTATAAGGTTATCATAATAGAAGTCTATTGGATGTAGCTTGGGTGGTTGGGAGGAATGATTGTTACCCTCCCCACCCAAGTTCAACAATGACTCTCACATAGAGAGTGACTACAAATTAAAAATATCTCACAAGTTATGACATTGAAATATTAAGCATGTTAATACCAAATTGAGGGAGGATGTTATAATATCAACTCAAGAACTTGCACCCAAATCCAACTTTTGAATTGACAAAACTTTTGGTGTGAGTAATGCCTTATAAGTTATAAACCATCTTCATATAGGGATATTCCACTTTAATGGTAAGTACTAATGTCACATAGATAATAACCACAAACTAAACAGGGCTCATAAGCATGTTAATACCAAAAGATCAACTCAAGAACTTGCACCCAAAGCCAACTTTTGAATTGGAAAAAAATTTGGTGTGAGTAATGCCTTATAAGTTATAAACCATCTTCATATAGGGATATGCCACTTTAATGATAACTACTAATGTCAGATAGATAACAACCACAAACTAAACATGGCTCACAAGGTATGAGACTTAAACTGTAGACGTGTTATTACCAGAGTGAAGTAGGATGTTATCACATCAACCCAGGGACTTGCACCCTAAAGCCAACATTCAGATTCATAAAGATTTTGGTAAAAGTTGTGTCTTATAAATTATCTTCTTACAGGGATATATCGGTGTAAAGATAGCTAGTAGCATCACATGGATGAAACTCACAAACCAAATATAGTTGACAAGGCATGGCACCATAATTGTAGGCATGCTAGTACTTGAGTCGGGGGTGTTATCACATCAACCCAAAACCAACGTTCAGATTGACAAAGTTTTTGGTATTGGTGATGTCTAATAAATCATTTTTGTATAGAGATATGTCACTATAAATATCTCTACTAATGTTGTCCCATAAAGCATGACACCAAAACCAATTAACAAAGCTTTTAATGTATGCTTTATAAATAACTTTCATTCAAGAACATCATCACATATATACAATAACTATAAATCAAATTTAGCCCACAAAACATGACACTATTATCATAGATGCGCTAAATTTTCATTAACATAAATGTTATAAACAAACAAAGAAACATTATAATCTCCTCCATACTAAATTGTAAACCGCATTATCTCAATGTAACCCAACATACATGCACTTACTTGATGATTACCAGCTTGCTTAGTATTTCTTGATAAAATCCTCAATTTTTTTCTATGTTACTTCTAGTTCTAGTAAGTTTTCTTCTCCCATAATCGAATTGAATGTATGAATTGTTAATGCTTGTATCATTGAAAGGGATTGGTTACTATTATAAGGATTCCATACAAACAACTTTACTAAAGTGTATATTATTGTTAGGCATCTACTTCCAACTAATTAGAGTCGAGATTACATATTACGTCAATAAGAGAGGGCACGTTGTTATGTGCTTGATATTTCCTTCATTATTATTTACTCTTGACTACACTAAGTTGATACACCTCTCGGTCTATCATATCTTTCCCATATATGTTCCCTTGGAAACCTATAAGCCCAATCTATTGAAAAAACAATTTTAGATTACCTTTGTAGCTTTCGATCCTAAATATGCTAATTAAAATGTGTGTCATGCAAAGCTCGAAAGGTTCAAACTCAAAGATTTGTTGTGATATTAAGTTTCAAACTCAAAGCTTTGTTGTGATATTATTGAGTACCATGACTTGGTAAAGTTGGATGACATAATGAATGCAATTATACAATGAAGGTGCACTATTTTTTTCAATAGTATAAATATCAATAAATTAAGTAATGGAGACTAACAATAGAATCTAAAACAATATTTGATTTTAAGATCTTAACAACTTCAATCACAATTACCTTTGTATAGAATGTTAGTTTAAATTTGTAATAGATCTGGGGTAGAGTACAAATAATTGTGCATAAATGAAGGCTCTAAAACTGGCTTTGTTTCTTGTTCTATCAAAAGGTGTTACAAATCTACAGGCCTGTGGGGACTATAGGTTAGTAATGGATTGCGTGAGGTTAAAAGGGCTCCAAAGAACATCTTTCTTGATGGTCATCTATGAAGAAATGATTCAAATTGTAGGTTTATTCTAGAAGATCATCTTTCAACATATATACAGGGAGAGAAATGTACAGGTAGATCGTTTATCCAAGCAGGGGCTACAGGTGGCAGAAGGCATTTGGTTTCAATGAGAACAAAATAATGACAATCTAATGGAGATGGATCCAGGGCCTTTCCCTGAATGAGTTTTGATGTTGTATATAAAATATTTGCATGAGGCTTTCCTCAGATGACAAAACATGAGCTACAGGAAAATGAAACTAGAATTTGTCTCTTATTTTGATTTTTTGTAAAGTGATAATAATTGCAGCACATATATTTATATCATGGTTGTTTTAGGAGCTTTTGTGGGATGTAGTTCTTTTATTTCAAAAAACTAGTCATTAGTGAAGGAAAAAAATACACCAAGGAGGAAATCTAGCAAGGAAGCCAAAGAGGAAGAAGCAGAGAGGCAAAAAATGCAAGGCAGCCAAGCAACAATTGAAATGTCAATGGGGAGAAACACCCGAACAAGGCCTCCCAAGGGAGGATCATCCCACCCTAATCTTAGTAAATAATGTGGCTGGTCTCTTGGAATTGCAGAGGGCTGGGGAATCCTGCGAAAGCCGAAGCAGTAAAAGACCTTCTAAAAATAGAAACCCTGGAGATCCTTATGCTCCAAGAGACTAAGATAGAAGGGGATACCCTTATCTAGATCAATAGAAATAAGTGGAAGAAAAATGCAGGGAAGGCCATCAGTGCTAGAGGCTCCTCCAGGGGTCTAGCAATGTTGAGGCAAGCCAGGTTGGCTTAAATAAATGACCATGTGATGTAAATTTTATAATTACATTTTGTATGAATTCCTAGTAATGAAACTACCCGGTTTTCTTATTTGAGATTTCCATGAGACATCAACATTGTTAGAGACACTCTTATGACCAGGTCTAATTTTTTTTTTTAAAACATCCACACCTTTATTGCAAATACAACAACTTAGTAAATATTGTGGAATCTATACACAAATATCCCAGACCCAATCAAGTCAAATATAGTGCATTTCAATCCCAAAATTTTCGTGGCTCCTTGGAAAATGGAGGAATGGGCTCACAATTGAATTAGCTGGCTGTATTCGATAGAATAACGAATGGAACACCGATTGAAAGTGAATATTGCAATGGAGTTTAAAAATTTTGATGGTCCACTCAATCTTGACCCAACCCATATATATCGGCCCAAGCAATTTATATCTCAAGATTTAACATCTCCACCCTCCCATTGATATATAATTTCTTCTTTGGCGTGTTTATGTATAACCAATAGGGAGTTTAATCCCCTCCCTCTTGACCACATATTATTTCATCTCTTCTTCTTAAAGTTGTATTTTCTTTTATTTTTAAAACTAATGAGAAAAAAAGAAAAAGGTAAAAATTTAACAAAATAGATTTAAGAAAATTAGCAAAGAAATCGATTGCTATATGGATTTTTTCACCATAACGTCATGTCTGATGTGTTGTCATGGGCCCTAGTCTATAATGTCATCTCTATGTGGGAAATATTTGGCTTACAAGCAAGAAATGGTCATTTCAAGCCCTGTGCAACCAAGAATAATTATCATTGATTGGGCCATATTATCAAGTCAAAACATAACATCTAAAGGTAAGGGGCTAATGGGTCATGTGTGATTCCCAAGATGACCTCAAAGGCCCTATATACTACATAGATAATATTTAGCCAATGAGTAAGATATGTTGATCGTTTTGAGGTTTGACACACCAAGTATGGCTTTCAGTCCCTTGGCCATGATTTGATGTGAAAAGAGTTATTGGGCCAAAACATTTTTGCTTAAGGCTCATGAACTACGTGTGGGGCCTTAAGCCACCACAAATCCCTACAAAGGGAATATTGGCATGTGAGAAAGATATAATGCCTCTTTTATGAATTTTGGTTAACCATGGATTTTTTTGTAACTTGAGCAATGCCAAGGTCAAAAGACATAGCCTTAGGCCATAACATTTGCATTTGACCTATAAGCAAAATATGGTCGTAGAAGATTCTACACAAGGCATAATAGAGAAATAGGAAAATACAACAACGATGGATAATCCTTTGCATTTGTTCTTAGAAATCACGCTACCTGACATAAAATTATAAAGAAGCCACATGAGTTGATTCAATACCCAATTATTTCCATATTTGTTATTTTGATTCAATTCCAAATTCTCTCCATCTTCAATGGTCCTATTGATGGAAAATGCACTGATTTCTTTAACGGAATGTGGAAGCTAGAACTTGGGAGGTCATCCAGAGGCTCCATCAGAAAGAATTATCATGACTGGTACTTGAGTAATAGGCGGTTTGAGAGCCACTTGTTATAAATCCAAAGCTTCGCAGTGTTGCGTACTCGATCCATTCGTCCCGATAATAGAGCAGGCTCACCCGGTTCGTTCTCAGCATCCAATGATCGAATGGATTTGGCCCCTTGTCCCCGTAATTTATGTATCCTCGTAGAGTTTGAGGTATGGCTACTCATATTAGGTCTCCTAGATGGGTATTATCCTAGTTATTCCTACTTAGTCCATATGTGTGAATCCCTCTCATAAAACATAGTTGTAAATTCCAATCTGTAGTAATACAAAATCCAATCGCGAGATAGCGATATAAATTTTGGTGATTTAGCATCAGTAGCACCACCAGCATAGATATATATTATATAGTATGTAAGAGAGGAACATCTAAGATAGAGACGGTAACAACATTAATAGTGGTAGAGCTCCTAGTTTACTTTGATCCATCCCAAAAAACCAGTATTTTAATGGCCTGGCCCGAGAATCAAGACACCCACATTGCCAATTGGGCACCCTAAGAAGTCCTCATGGGCGGAATAATATTAAATCCTCTCATGACAGAATTAAATCCTCTCATGGCCGAATTGGGGACGGACCAGACGAACCAAATTGATACTCATAACCCCGAATCCATAGATTGATTTAGCATAATCCCCTTTGGGAAATGGGTAGTTGTACATAGATCTATATTTGAAAAATCCTTCATGTTTTTCTTCTCCTCCCTATGAAACTTCATAGGTTTTAATCTATATTTTAATTTGTATAATGTATAAGTAAATAATATGTGTATATATTTAATTATATTAAATCACATAACATATGAACTATATATATTTATTTATATTAAATCTTTTAACATATTAACTATAGTAACATATTTATATTAATTATATATTATTATTATATTTACATATTTTACCATTGTTAAGGTGAAAGAAGTTTATATATCATAAGGGTGTTTATAAAATATTTACCTATTTTATAAATTTGGTTAAGTATTATATTTACATTTATTACAAGTATAGTATGGATGGACTATGAATGTATGGATTTTAACATAATTCCCTAAAATGAAGCATGTTTTGTTGGGAGAAAGAAAATTGGAACAATTTCAATATTATGTTTCCCTTGTGATTTCAATTTTGTACTTTGGTGGGGTGTTTTAGAATAATCCCACTTCTTATGCATGCTTTAAATGGTAAACATATCCTGTATGCTTTAAATCATCATGATGATGAACTAGATGACAATGACAGTGATGATGTTTTTGATGATGACGATGATGGAAATGATGACGATCATGATCATCATCGTCATCTTTGTCATTGTCATCATGATTATCACAATAGTCATCATCATCGGCATAATCATTATCCATGTCATCATCATCTTCATTGTCCTTGACATCATCATCATCATGATTATTGACATTTTCATCAGTTATTCATCATTACATTTGGCATAAGAAAGAGCATCTACCCAAAATATGTGATTAGTGGAAAAGGGTCAGGGAGGACACACACAATTTATGCATGACAAATAACAACTTATTTTTTAAGATGACCAACATCATCATTCTCATTGTATTCATCATCATTGTCATTGTCATCATCACCATCATCATCATTAATTTCATTGCCATCATAATCATCAGCAATGTCATCATTTCCATTATCCTCCTCCTCCTCCTCCTCATCATCATCATAATCATTATCATCATCATCATTGTCATCGTTCTCCTCATTATCAAAAACATTATCATCATCATCATAACCATCCTCAATATCATAATCATTATCCTCATTTTCATCTTCAACATCTGGGTGTAAAACTGGATGCAAAAGTGGATAAAAACATGGATGCAAAAAAGGATGCAACAAAAGTAGGTGCAAAAGTGGGCGCATAATCGGGTGCACCAAAAATGGATGCAAAAGGTGATGCAAAAGTGGATGCAAAAAATGATGCAATCATGGAAGCAAAACATGATGAAAAAATTGGCGCAAAAGTGGATACAACCATGGATGTAAAATTGGATAGAAAATTGGATGCGAAAGTGGATGCAACAAAAGTAGATGCAATACTAGATGCAAAAGTAGTAGTAACACCCAACGCAAAACCTGATGCAAAAGTGGATGCAAAAATGGATGCATAAATGGATGCAATAACTGATGTAAAATTGGATGCAAAAAAAGATGCAAATGTGGATGCAAAAGTTGAAGCAAAAGTGGGTGTAAAAGTAAGTGCAAAAATGGGTGTGAATTGGGACGTGACAGAAGTGGATGCAAAAGTGGATGCAATAGTAGATGCAAAAAAATACATAAACATGGATGCAAAATGGGATGCAAAAAGGGATGAAAACATGGGTACAAAAGTGGATGAAAAAATGGATGCAAAAGTGGATGCAAAAATGGCTGAAACAAAACGAGATGCAAAACTAGACTCAAAACAAGATGTAAACTTTGATGCAAAACTTGGCGCATGAAGGGATGCAAAAAAAGAAGCAGAAGTGGATGCCAAAGTGGTTGTAAAAAAGGATGCAAAAGTGGATGAAAAAAAGGGCGTAAAATTTGAGGCAAACATGGGAATAAAAGGGGGAGCAAGAAGAGTAGATGTACAAACTAGGCACAAAATTAGGTGCAAAACTAGGCTAAAAACCTGATGCAAAACTTGGCGCATAACCAGGTGAAAAACCTAGTGCAAATTACGCTGCAATTTGCACCAGATTTAGAAACAGGATGCAAAAAATGCCTAAAATAGCACCAACCCGTGAAATTGTGCCATTTTTTCTAAAAAATGAAAAAAAATACATTGAAAGATGGTATAGACGCAAAAAAGGATGCAAAAAGAGACGCTAAATCCATTTTTTGTTGTAGTGCATTTAGAACAAGCCTTGGTCCATGACATAGTAGAGCCAAGTAAACTTTGGAATAGAAGGCTTGCACATGTGCATTACAGAGCACTACCTATTGCAAGCAAAGCTGTTGAAGGTCTTCCAGAATTCCAAGAAAAACATGATGGGGTCTGCAAAGGATGTGAGAAAGGAAAGAATACAAAGAATACATTTCCTAGCAGCAAAAGCAAACCCAAAGGAATCCTAGAAATCATCCACTCCGATGTATGCAGTCCTATGTCATCAAGCTCACTAAGCGGGTATGCATATTATGTTTATTTTATTGATGATTTTTCTAGGAAGACATGGGTTTACTTCATGAAGAACAAAGATGAAGTATTTAGAAAATTCAATATATTCAAAGCCTTGATTGAGAACCACAGTGAAAAGAAGATCAAGACCTTTCAATCAGACAATGGTAGGGAATTCACTTCAAATTAATTCAAAGAGCTATGCAAAGAACCAGGGATTAAGAGGGAGTTATCTACTCCTTATAATCCACAATAGAATGGGACTGCAGAACAGAAGAACAGAAATATCATGGAAGCTACAAGATCTATGCTTCATGATTAAGACCTTCCTATGCATATTTGGGCGGAAGTAGCCAGAACAGTTGTGTATGTATAGAATCATACTCCACATAGAGTACTCGAGAACAAGACTCCTGAAGAAGTATTCTCCGGCAAGAAACTAGAAGTCAGCCATCTCAGAATATCTGGTTGTCTTGTGTACATACACATTCCAAAAGAGAAGAGATCAAAATGGATTTCAAGACTGCTTTCTTGAATGGTGTAGTGGAAGAGGAAGTGTATGTAGAGAAGCCACTCAGTTTTGAGACTCATGATAGGGAGTCTTATGTGTGTAGATTGAAGAAATCCCTGTATGGTTTGAAACAGGCACCCAGGACCTGGTATGGCAGAATTGACTACTTTCTATCCCATTTGGGCGTTACCAAGAGTAAAGCAGATTCCAACCTTTACTACAAGGTTGAAGATGGAAACCCAATGATACTTCTACAATATGTAGATGATCTATTTGTGACAGGTACGGATGGGTTGATTGCTGATACAAAGAGAAAGCTTGTTGCTAAGTTTGAAATGAAGGACTTAGGGATGATGCATTACTTTCTAGGTATGGAGGTGTGGCAGAGTACAGATAGAATCTTCCTTGGATAAGGGTAGTATGTAGTAGAGATCCTAGAGAGGTTTGGGATGATGGACTACAAGGCTATGGCCACACCTATGGCATCGAACCTGAATCTCTTGAATGATGCTTCATTAGAGTCGGTTGATGTTATGATGTATCGTCAGATGATTGGGTACTTAATGTACCTAATGAACACAAGACCAGATATTTTCTTTGCTGTGAACACCTTGAGCCAGTTCCTAACAAGATTTGATACATGTTCACTTGATTGCTGCAAAGCATATTCTGAGGTACCTGAAGGGTACAATTGATTATGGGATCCAGTACGATGCGAATCAAAAGATTAACCTGGAGGGTTATGTTGATTCATATTGGGTAGGCAGTGCCATTGATAGGAAAAGCACTTCAGGGTGTTTCTTCAGTATGCGATCAGGTGTGATCTCTTGGTTTAGCAGGAAGCAATCCTGTGTGGCACTGAGTACAGCTGAAGCAGAGTATGTCATAGCTTGTTCAACTAGTTGTGAGGTAGTATGCCTAAGGAAGCTACTGTCCGATTTATTTGATCTCCAGTTGGATGCTACTTGTATATATTGTGACAACCAGAGTTGTGTGAAGTTGTCAGAGATCCAGTGTTCAATGACAAGTCGAAGCATATCGAGATCAAGTATCGCTATATCAGGGATATGGTGCAGAGGGGAGCAGTGAAGCTCCAGTATGTTGCGACAGAGGAACAGATAGGTGATGTATTGATGAAGCCATTGGCTAGGCTGAAGTTTAAGTACTTCAGGGAGAAGCTTGGTGTTCTCCAGATCGAGGTTTCCTCCAAGAGAAAGTGATGAGACCCATAGCCATTTTGACATGGTGAGAGGATTGGTTCCTTCCATGGTTAGATGTAAGGGCTAAGCCATTCTGTCATGGTGAGAGGATTGGTTCCTTCCATGTTAGATATGAGTGCTAGCCATTCTGTCGAGCAGGACAGATGTAAGGGCAACTGCCATTCTGGGAATGGAGGCACTTGGTCAGTTACCAGGAAAACTTAGTCTAGGACTAAGAAGCCATTCTGATGTGACAGAGGGAAGTGTTCCCACTTGATCAGATGTAAGGGCTGAACCATTCTATCATGCCTAAAGGATTAAGTTCCTCCCATCTCATATGTGAGTGTTGGCCATTCCAACGAGCAGGTCGGATGTAAGGACAACTGCCATTCTCTAGGAGAAAGGAGGCACCTGGTCAGTTACCAGGTAGCTCAATCGAGGACTGGGGGCCATTTTGATATGATTGTTGGGATGTGTTCCCTCATGATCAGATATGAGTGCAGATTCCTTCCATCATTACTGGGATGTGTTCCCTCATTGGTGGATGTAAGTGCAGAGCCCTTCCATCCGTACTGGGATGTGTTCCCTCATTGGTGAATGTAAGTGCAGAGCCGTTCCATCAGTATTGGGATGTGTTCCCTCATCGGTGGATGTAAATGCAGAGCCCTTCCATCAGTACTAGGATTTGTTCCCTCATTGGTGGATGTAAGTGCAGAGCCCTTCCATCGGTACTGGTATGTGTTCCCTCATTGGTGGGTGTAAGTGCAGAGCCCTTCCATCAGTACTGGGATGTGTTCCCTCATTGGTGGATGTAAGTGTATAGCCCTTCCATAAGTACTGGGATGTGTTCCCTCATTGGTGGATGTAAGTGCAGATCCCTTCCATCATTATTCCTAGGATGTGTTCCCTCATGGGTGGATATAATTGCTGAGCCTTTTCGATAGGTTGCTGGGATGTGTTCCCTCATGATCGGATGTGAGTACTGGGCCTTTCTGATATGATTATAGGATTGGTTCCTATATGATCAGATGTGAGTGCTGAGTGTGCCTTTCTGACAAGTAGATCAGATGTAAGTGCTGGACAGACCATTTTGACGAGCAGGTCAGATATGCTGAAGAAGACCTACATGGAGGCTAGGCATACAACCAGCATGAAAAAGGGTTGGCTCTGTAGAACTTCCTGTAATGAGAATAATCATGAGATAGCACCCGTGATGATCCAGATCTAGTGATGATGATCTAGCAGTGATGATCCAGATCTAGTGATGATACCCAGTGATGATCCAGATTGAGTGATGATCCAGATCCAATGATGATGTCCAGTGATGATCCAAATCGAGTGATGATCCAGATCTAGTGATGATGTCCCATGATGATCCAGATCCAAAGAAGAAGATGACTTGAAGACAAATAATACTTGAATATGTAGATGACGATATGATCCAGTTGATACAAAGAAGAAGACCAGTGCTAAAAATTGTGTCGAAAGAATACCCTTCTAGTTAAGAGGGAGTGTTGATGTATTTGTAACTTTGGAATGTATTCATCTATGTATCTTATGTATTGTAATCCGATGTTTATTCCAAGATTTATCTATAATGTAATTGAGTCATGTTTTCATGCCCCAATGTTTTGATCGGGAGGATCAATAATGTAAACAAGTCATGTCAAGTCATTATGTGTAACCCTCCAATTGTCTAAGGGTTAAAGTCCCCGCAGTTTCGGGGCACTAGGGTTATTAGAATCTCCTAGTAGAGGTAAGCCCTAGTAGGGTTTTAGTCATGTCGGAATTAGTATAAATAGAGAGCTAGACTCTCTATTTAGGACACAACTCATACACACTCAAGTGTAGCGCATAGTTGAGGGAGGAGAAGACACTGGGGCTAGACAAGAAGAATGTTATTACTGTTGGGAGATCACTTACTTTTTTGGGCTTTTATTGTTTTGGTGCTGATTCTATCTCTGATGAAGTTGGAGGGTTTTCTCCATTTATGGTTTCCCCGAGGAAAAACACTATATTCATTGTCTCTTGTGTTTGATTGTTGTACTTGTTATTCTCTTAGTTAAAGATCCTAATAATGCTAGCTTAATATTGAAAAACTAACACAATGACCATTATGTCTTAAGCCAACTTAACCCGCTTAGGGTTTCCATTTTTAAATAGTAACTAGTTTAATCCTAAAGAGAAAACCACTTGTCTTAGAAAGTGCAGGAACCTAGAATCCCACACCCCTGTCCATGATTCCTACAAAAAACATTTGAGAGGGGTCATATAATTCTTGTCGACTAAAAGAAAGTATAGAAAAAAAATACTAAAATTAGAAAAACCCAGGATTAAGGACCACTTACACATGCCTTCGAAGACACGGGCATGGGAGAAGGTGACGTTGTCTACTTCCTCCCAGTGCCAAACCCTACGAGTGAACCAATTGTAATCAGTTTGTAAGCACGTTGATCTTTTAAAACAAGCACCATCATAAACTTACAGCATTGATGTTGGACATTAATGGCTAGGGTTTTGCTCCTCCGAGCACCATTATCCCTCCAAAGTATGCAGAAACAAAAGAGTTCCAGTCAAACAAAGAACAAAATCTTATAATAAACTTAAGAGTCTCAGATAAAGTTCCAATGATAGTTACCTGTCAAAAAATATTTTTCACGGGTTGGAAGTGTCGGTGGCTTGATGGAGCTCTCACTAGGTAGGCCACCATCAAGGAAAAAATTTAAGAGCACTCTTCACCTCGGAAAGAACCAGTACCAACTCCATTAAAACTGTGAAAACCATGTGAGAAAAAATAGAGTCGCATATATTGGCCATCAACCAGCGTTCGACAAAACATCAATAATAATGCAAATCTCAGACAATGTAAAAGTTCGTTTACAAACAATACGAAGTTCTTTGATCTCACCGTCGATGTGTAGCATAGGGATTGAATCCAGTACTACCTTGTGGACCTGGTTGCGATGTCAACTCACATCCAGACCATGTTATTATTACCAACCAAAAGTACCAATTAATATCACTGTCGAAATTATTAGAGTGAAATCATTGCAAATCCAAATATTGGATAATAAAACCAATCATATACTCTATGCCATAAATTGTTGTGGTTACAACACATATGTCAAACAAACCTTTGTCATGTGAAGCGAAACCTTGCATAAAACAAAACTATGGTATCATGTGCTAGAACCTTCATAAGTTGGTTATGGGGCTAGTGGCATCGTGGGTCATGGCTAGTCTCATACCTTCCCATGACATTTGGGAAGGGTTTAAAATTATATTATAAGACTAGGTTCAAAACCTTAAAACCATATACAACATTAATACCATGCATAGTATAAAGTATTGTTTTATAAGCTATAAATCATAACTAAGATCCCATGAAATAGAATCCCCTCATATGCTAAAAATATTTAAAAGAGATGCATCAAACCAAACCATATAGGATCTTAATAAATGCTCTTAGGGAAAGAACATGTGGATCCAAGCAAAACATAAGTAGATTAAAACATTGTCCGCTTTCTTATTAAAAGGTCATTGTATGGAGAACCATACATTACAACCCTAAGAATCTCATGCTTAGGGATAGAACTTTACATACATAGTGTGAACTATGTTGAGGTCAAGCCTTGAAATTTACAAAACTAAGTATATAACTAGTAAAGAAATACATCACGTAGGATTTTGGCTAGAGGTTGTAGAAGGAACAGGACAAATTTTTTTTAACCATGTATCCTGTCAAAACAACACAACAATAGATATTAAAACTAGGAGTATGTAAACATAGAATTCTGCTAAAGTAACTGTTTAAATAACACATGTAAAAAAAAAAATTAGCTCCGATTTTTAGGTGTGTTACATGAGAAATATGGGGGGTAATAGAAAAACATTAGTCTAGTAATATTGTGACTATCCTTCAAATCCATCCACTTTAGATATTCCTCAATACCCATCCCTAGTATTTCTGCAATAGCCTGATCAAATTTCTCTAAATCATAATTTGTCTTCTTCATTTTCCCAAGACTTCTATTCTTTTCCATTTTTCTTTCTTTATTTTTTGGTATTCTTTTTCTTCAAGTTAAGCTTCTTCTGAACTTACTTCAAACATCCATATGGTCTTCTCCCCATTTGAATAGAATGAACAATATTTATGGATGGTTGGTAGGTTTTCTTCTTCCATCGAGCCTATGCTCAAATCCTTCATATGTTAACATAGGCCTCTGCCTTTTCCATACTTCTAGACATCTATGGATGCTTAATTTTTCCTCATAACTACTTTTTAATTTAGTGAATCATAGGATCCTCAGGCCTGATTGAATTCAAGGTGCTTGCATGAAGTTCGTTCCACTTTTTAAGGCCACTTAGGAAATCAGAAATGCACTTCCGAAGTGTAAATCAATAACACATATGTGTTATTGATGGTATGCTTGAAATAACCCGAGCCCAAAGATGAGCCCTAGGTTAGTAAAGAAGTATTGCATATGCGATATACTGCATATGCATTCTTTAAAAGTAAAACATCACATATGTGATATGGAAAACACAAAAAAAATATAGAGGCCACGGGTCTCACTTTGTCATTTTCACAGTGAGCGTTTCGGGAGAGCGATAAACCACACTAGCGATAAACCGCACCAGCGATTTGAGGGTCGAGCATTTGGAGGTCGATTTGGAGGTGGCTGTGGAGGTGGATTGGCTACAATGGAAGGTAACTACTATTATCAATTACAAATTGTTTTCAATTTTTAAATTTTTTTGTTAATTTCATAGTTTTNAAAAAAATTGAATTAAATCAAAGAATGATAAATTAAAACAATTTGTATTTTGTTGTTTAAATCTTAACAGATAACAGAAATGAGCAAGATACTATGGAAAATGAACCCACTAATAACCAAGAACCAAACCCAAACATGAATCCAAACCCAAACTTGGAGGGGGAAGAACACTGAAACTCATAGATTCCGGCGCCTTTGAGTGCATTGAGGTGCCTTAACTCATCTTTGAGAGGGGGGGATCATTTGAGACAATCTTTAGCCGAGGCAATGGACACCATTACAAACACAATTTCCAGTTCCCAAGGAATTCTGTACAACATTAGCTCGTACAAAGAATCGAGGAGGCAATACTATTCCGATGGTTTGAGTTACAAAGACATCAAAAACCTAAATATTACAAAAGACCAATTATTTTCATTATTCCGGGACCCTAGCACTGGATTGGTTCCACCCACCAGTCGAGCAAACATTTCCATATATTGGTGCATGGAACCAAATATAAATTCCAATTGGATGGATCACTGCTATATGGTATTTGATGAAAACCCTCACGGGAACAGGGACATCTCATTTTATTTCCTCAGGAATTTGTATGCAGAATTCATCCTAGGGAAACATGTTAACTATTTCGATATTTTAGGCTTCCAGGGTGTTGGTCATGGGATTCCCCAGGATAGGGAAGGGGCCAGGATGGATCCTAACCATGTGCCACACCCTCCACGCACACCAAAACCCCCTCAGGTATATCCTCTTGTGGGTCACGTGATTGAGGATGCACATGAGGCCTTATTTGACCTGGCATATACATTGCTTCAGCATGGGAGTAATGTCTAAGGAAATGTAGGCCAAGGGGTTGGCACTTATAAGGCTGGACCATCACATAGTAAGGATCCATCTATAGATCGTACTGGAGACACCAAGTGTTCAGAGTGTCCTGTTACTCCACACCCTTGCACAACGTGTGGAGGCATATGCTATGGCCCTGCTTCAGAGTTTCGAGATGATGCATTACTTCGATTTGTAAGTAAAAATCATTATTTTCATATTATATTTTATTTTATATCACAATTTTCAATTGTTTTGCAATTTATGTCTATTTAATTATCTAACAAATTATGTGAACAAATATACAGCTAGTGTCCCATGGCACCCCAGATTCGCATAGTCCATCGATTAATGTTGAGAACATTGATGCTGCTGTCAATATTGCATATGGGTTTGTCTCTTCACCATTAGGTGATCAGGATGAGTACATTGAATCCCAGCCTAGTCACTCTCATGTAGAGGTAGATTCCTAGACAGAGGTATTATTTTAAATATTCTTTTAATTATGCCTTTAATTATGCCTTTAAATATGCTTTTAATTACGTTTCACTTTCTTTGAAAAAATCATTGTCTCATCCATCCTGTATATGTCTGATTTTCATTATATTATCTGAAATTGACATATTTTACTTAGTGTAGGAATATATTGAGTCATTGGTGCTTGAAGAGAACCAAAGCGAGGTTGTTGGTGACCCACCTCTTCACCCCTACCAAGTGCATTTATGTTTCACTTTCTTTGAAAACATCATTTTCCATCCATGTAGTATATATGTCTATGTTTCTTTTTATTATTTGAATTTGACATATGTTATTTTATGCAAGATTCTAGTAAGGCATCGGTGCTTGAAGAGCACCAGATCGATGACCCACTTCTGATGAGTCAGCAGGTACGTTTATGTGTCACTTTCTTTTAATTGTGATTTTAATGATTCAACATGTACTTTTTAATTTTTTGAAATGGTCTAATTGTATCTTTAAATCCTTTTGTATGTAGGAACATGAGTTTGATGAATATGTGCAAAAAGAAAACTTCTTCGCTAATGCAAGTAGAATTCCTTTTCTCTCATTGCTAGTTAATCAATCCACTGGTTACACACCTCTTGACGTCCCCCATGTATATTTATATATTGCAACTCTTGCTTATATTGCTTTTTGTGAGTGCAACTATATTTTTCCTTGTTTCCCCCATTGATATGCCTCATTTTATTTGTATTATCTGACAAATTGGCATATGTTACTTTATGTAGGAATATATTGGGCCAGTGGTGCTTGAAGAGCACCAAAGCGAGGTTGTTGTCGACCCACCTCTAATGAGCCAACAGGTACGTTTATGTATCGCTTTCTATGATTTGGTTCTTTCTCTTTGTACGTTTTTGTATGTTTATGTATCGCTTTGAAATATGTTACTTTATATAGGAATCTATTGAGCCAATGGTTCTGGAAGAGCACCAAAGAGAGTTTGTTGTCGACCCACCTTTGACGAGCCGGCAGGTACGTTTATGTATCACTTTCTTAGTAGGTTGATGTATCGCTTTCTTTGATTTGGTGCTTTCTCTTTGTACATTTTTGTATGTTTATGTATCACTTTGATATATGTTACTTTATGCAGGAATCTATTGAGAAAGTGGTGGTTGAAGAGCACCAAAGCGAGGTTGTTGTCGACCCACCTCTTCCCCCCCGCCAGGTACATGTATGTTTCACTTTATTTGAAAACATCATTTTCCATCCATGTAGTATATATGTTTCTGATTCTTTTTATTATCTAAAATTGACATATGTTACTTTATGTAGGCTTCTAGTGAGGCACTGGTGCTTGAAGAGCACCAAATCGGTTACCCACCTATGACAAGCTAGTAGGTACGTTTATCTATTGCTTTATTTGTACGTTTATGTATCGATTTCTCTAATTTGGTACTTGACATTGGCATATATATATATATATATATATATAGGCAGCTTGATAGTGAGAAAGTGGTGTTTGAAAAGCACCCAATCAGGGTCGCTGCTAGTGAGGCACCACGACCCACCATTACTTACTCACGTACAGTAAGTAAAAATGTTATATTGGTATGGAATTTGAACAAATGTACATATAATTTTTATAGGTTGGTAAACTAACTTACAAATTTTGGTTTTATGCATTCTCCACTAATGCGACCTATCCCTCTTATTCAGCAATCAGGAACACCAGTGAGCAGTTGGAAAAGAAAGCTCGACTTCTCTGAAGACATTGGCAATGGCAGCGAAAGGGGGGATAACTAGAATAAATGTATAGGGGGAACACATAGATGTAAATTTCTAATTTTATACACAGAGATGTATAGTTTGATCCACTATTTTGTATTATGGCCATGTGGCATGCCAATTTTTGTAACATTATTTGTATACATATATTATATAAAGCAAGGTTCAAATTTATACGTATATGGTTGACTTGATCTTGGAACATGATATGGTTGGATTGATATTGGAACATGATATGTGTGGTTCACCTATGTGATATAATGATATGCGTGGTTCACATGTGTGCTAGTATGAATTTCCAACACTTAAGGAAGAATTTTTGACTCATCAAATTTTTAACTTTATGTCTATGCTCAACTTTTTAACATCATAGCCATACCATACACTACCTAAATTACACTAACATCATACCATACACTGCCTAAATTACACTAAATGTACATGTGTTTCTACTTCTAAGTCATGCATGCATGTGTAATATACCATATCATACCCTACAATACCCTATGATACTAACATCATACCATACTAACATAAAATAACAAACCATTACATAACATACTAACATCATACCATATTAACATACCATGCCATACTAATATACCATACCCTACAATACTAACATCATGCCCTACAATACCCTATAATAACATAACATTTACCATAATATCATACCCTACAATACCATAGTTCCATGTCATAACTTGTCAACCCTAGTAATAGCATTCAATTTGGTGTTCATGAAACACTAGTTGTTTTCCAATTTGTGCATGTACATGTGTTTATAGTTCCATCTCATAACTTTTAAAGAGTTCACTAAACCCTAGTTCCATCTCATAACTTGTCAACCCTAGTGATAGCATTCAATTTGGTGTTCATGAAACCCTAGTTCGTTTTCCAATTTGTACATGTCCATGTGTTTCTAGTTCCATCTCATAACTTGTAAAGAGGTAACTAAACCTTAGTTCCATCTCATAACATGTCAACCCTGGTGATAGCATGCAATTTGGTGTTCATGAAACCCTAGTTCTTTTCCAATTTGTGCATGTCCATGTGTTTCTAGTTCCATCTCATAACTTGTAAAGAGGTCACTAAACCCTGGTTCCATCTCATAAATTGTCAACCCTAGCGATAGCATGCAAATTGGTGTTCATGAAACTCTATTTGTTTTCCAATTTGTACATGTCCTTATGTTTCTAGTTCCATCTCATAACTTTTGAAGAGGTCACTAACCCCTAGTTCGATATCATAACTTGTCAACCCTAGTGATAGCATGTTATTTGGTGTTCATGAAACCCTAGATGTTTTCCAATTTGTGCACGTCCATGTGTTTCTAGTTCCATCTCATAACTTGTAAGGAGGTCACTAAACCCTAGTTCCAAATCATAGCTTGTCAACCCTAGTGATAGCATGCAATTTGGTGTTCATGAAACCCTAGTTATTTTCCAATTTGTACATGTCCATGTGTTTCTAGTTCCATATCATAACTTGTAAAGAGGTCACTAAACTCTAGTTCCATCTCATAACTTGTCAACCCTACTGATAGCATACAATTTGGTGTTCATGAAACCCTAGTTCCATTAGAGGAAATTTCAACTCAAAAAGGGCCTCCTAAAAAGAATTAATAAAATAATAGTTCAAATAATAAAATAATATTTATTAATTTTGGAGGAAGAAAAGAAAAAAACTACTTTTTGTTTGTATTTTCGACATATCTCCCCTTGTTTTTATGCAAATTTCGATCATGATAGATCATTGGATGTGGAAGTAAATTCCGCATCCAACAAGTATCCCCTTGACATACTTTTGACTGGCCCCACTACCCCAAAAACAATAAATACCTAAAAAAATGTGATGATGATGTCATCATCAAATTTTTTGGGTATTTCTTGTTTTTGGGGTAGTGGGGTCCGTTAAAAGTATGCTGAGTTGGTACTCGTTGGATGCAGAATTTAATTCTGCATCCAACGAGCTCTCTTGATCAAAATTTGAGTAAAAACACGGGAAGATATGTCAAAAATACAAACAAGAAAAGTAGTTTTTTTTATGATACCTTTCCCCAAATTTATATTAAAAAAGTGTTTAAGAACTATACAGTATTTCAAATTTAAAGCAATTTCATTGGCTTACACATGATGACATGGAATTTGAATTAGAGTTAAAAGGCCCATTTTGAGTTGAAATTTTCTCTAATTTGTTTTCCAATTTGTGCCTGTCCATGTGTTTCTAGTTCTATCTCATAACTTTTAAAGAGGTCACTAAACCCTACTTCCATCTCATAGCTTGTCAACCCTAGTGATAGCATGCAATTTGTTGATAATGAAACCCTAGTTGTTTTCCAATCTGTACATGTCCATGTGTTTCTAGTTCCATCTCATAACTTGTAAAGATGTCACTAAACCCTAGTTCCATCTCATAACTTGTCAACCTTAGTAATAGCATGCAAGTTGGTGTTCATGAAACCCTAGTTGTTTTCAAATTTATGCATGTCCATGTGTATCTAGTTCCATATCATAACTTGTAAAGAGGTCACTAAACCCTAGTTGCATCTCATAACTTGTCAACCCTAGTGATAGCATGCCAATTGGTGTTCATGAAACCCTAGATGTTTTCCAATTTGTACATGTCCATGTGTTTCTAGCTCCATTCCATAACTTGTAAAGAGGTCACTAAACCCTAATTCCATCTCATAACTTGTCAACCCTAGTGATGGCATGCAATTTTGAGTTCATGAAACCCTAGTTTTTTTCCAATTTGTGCATGTCCATGTGTTTCTAGCTCCATCACATAACTTGTAAAGAGGTCACTAAACCCTAGTTCCATCTCATAGCTTGTCAACCCTAGTGATAGCATTCAATTTGTTGTTCATGAAACCCTAGTTCGTTTTCAAATTTGTACATGTCCATGTGTTTCTAGTTCCATCTCATAACTTGTAAAGAGGTCACTAAACCCTAGTTCCATCTCATAACTTGTCAACCCTAGTGATAGCATGGAAATAGGTTTTCATGAAACCCTAGTTATTTTCCAATTTGTGCATGTCCATGTGTCTCTAGTTCCATCTCATAACATGTAAAGAGGTCTCTAAACCGTAGTTCCATCTCATAGCTTGTCAAACCTAGTGATATCATTCAATTTGGTGTTCATGAAACCCTAGTTGGTTATCCAATTTGTACATTTCCATGTGTTTCTAGTTCCATCTCATAACTTGTAAAGAGGTCAATAAACCCTAGTTCCATTTCATCACTTATCAACCCTACTAATAGCATGCAAATTGGTGTTCATGAAACCCTAGTTTTTTTCCAATTTGTACATGTCCATGTGTTTCTAGTTCCATCTCATAACTTGTAAAGAGGTCACTAAACCCTAGTTCCATCTCATAGCTTGTCAACCCTAGTGATAGCATGCAAATTGGTGTTCATGAAACCCTAGTTGTTTTCCAATTTGTGCATGTCCATGTGTTTCTAGTTCCATCTCATAACTTGTAAAGAGGTCACTAAACCCTAGTTCTGTCTCATAGCTTGTCAACCCTAGTGATAACATGCAAATTGGTGTTCATGAAACCCTAGTTGGTTTCTAGTTTGTGCATGTCCATGTGTTTCTAGTTCCATCTCATAACTTGTAAAGAGGTCACTAAACCCTAGTTTCATCTCATAACTTGTCATCCCTAGTTCCATCTGATAGCTTGTCAATCCTAGTGATAGCATGCAATTTGGTGTTCATGAAACCTTAGTTGTTGTCCAATTTACAGTACATGTCCATGTGTTTATAGTTCCATCTCATAACTTGCAAAGAGGTCAGTAAACCCTAGCTCCATCTCATAACTTGTCAACACTTAGTGATATCATTTAATGTGGTGTTCATCAAACTAAAAACATAAAAAAATGTAAATTTAAACAACTCGAGAGAATTTTATTTTCCGATTTCTATTTCTTGGTGTCTAAAGACACCGTTATTTGTGCCTCCAATGTGCCATAGATTGTGTTTGTATCCTAGGAACAAGAAAGGATAGAAATTAGTAACATCATAAGAAAAGAAAAAAGAACCCAATGAAAATGTCCAAACATGATTTATAGGTAACTCACCTGACGTTGTACGATCATGTTTAAAGTGTCCAGTATCCTCTGAATAATATTATGTCTGTGAATGGTATCAGTCATTCACAAGTTTATTACATTGGGAATAAACTAAGGATAAATAATTGAAAATGTGCTTCAGCATTCACTTTAAAGGTTAAATAACACACCTGACAATGCACTCAGGCGAGTAGGCCATTTGGATCATCTCTGGTGATGATGGTGTCCATCAATATTTCATGCTATATATGAGGTAGCAAGTATCGTACATGTGACCTATTTTTGTGACCAAGTGTGAACACCTTGATGTTTATACCAACTACTAGGTTGGTGAAGTGGTATACAATAGATCCTAGTCTATAATCCTGATATACTTACCCACCCTTCCTTTTATGTTGTGCTGCAAGTGTGAAGTACTCCCCTTTTATAACCATCGATCCAGTTTGGAATTCAATATTTTCATCATCTATAACAGGTTCAAGGATGGTTTGTTTCCCCTCTAAGCAATGTGCTAACCAATAGTCAGAACCCCATTCATTATTTTTTGGGGCAACCACTGCATATATCTGACCCGTGAAAGGAAATAGGTTGAGTTAACAATAATTGTTTTAAATAATATCTTGCATTTCTAATTTCTACATAAATTAAATTCTACATAGGTCAAGTAAACAATACATAAATGCATTTTCTTATTTAGGTACTACTCATCTACCTGCTTGTATGAGATCTGATATGTGATCATAGTCTATAGAAATATGTGTTTGATCATCTCCCAAATGGTCTATTTCATTAACCCCATTGAAATTAGTGCCATGTGTCACTCGATCCCATGTATCAATGGTATTTGTATACTCACAATCATCCCATACATCGATGCTATAGGAACTGCAAAAGCAAGCCTTCAATCTTATCCAAATTTGTAGGGCCGAGTTGTCTGAGCTTCTAATTGAATGAAACTGTTGAGTTCCATGAACTATGTTCACCCGATGTGTTTTGGATCAGCCCACATTTGTCACCTCCCATAATATTTTTCGCACCAAGTGTTTCCTTGTTGCTTGTTCTCCCATGAAATATGCACACCATTTCACTATAGATGCAGCGTCTCAAAGGCGAGCAACTATAAAATTCATCTCTTCCCTTCGAAGGGTAGTTTTTATGCATGCACCAGCACCATCATTCTTTCCTTTGTGATGACCAGTTTCAAAGTAGTTCCATACATGTGGCACCTTGTATTCTATGTGCAACAAACACAACCATTCAAATACATGTGCATTCTTGAACTGTCCAGCACAACCATATGACCAACTTAAATGATGATAAAATGGTATATCTATAGCTATCACATGATCATAGAATAATTTAAGGCAATGTTGCATGTAATGGATGTCATGGGTCCGGTCGTCACTTATGTAGAAGTGACTTTCTTTCAGTATCACACGTTTCTCTTCATTGCTATCTGGCCCGTGTCGATATGTGATATGCACCATTATGCTCACCTTCTCTGAGTGATAGTATTGAATTTGTATTTCATTTTGTGGTTGTATGGTGTAATTTTCTGTAAATTCAACCACTGATAGTATTTTTCCGAGAGGGAAGGTTCCCTGGTATATTCTGAATTGCTCATCTTACCACCGTGCCATATCGACATGTTGAATGTACTGTTGGATCTTTCCATGAAACTTTGAAATAAAATCACATACTTGCACTTGGTGTAAAAAACTAAACAGTTTTATAAAAAAAAATAAAAAGATGTGTACATGAATATTAATATGTCAATATTCAACAATTTACCTATGAAGTCACCAATTTAATCTTCCTGCTTTATTTCCCATCATGTAGCTGATATGTCTCATACTGATAGTTATTCTTCTCGACAATTGCATTCTCGAATTCTTGATCTTCACTTTCATGGATGCAATCAGACCATAATGATAGCCCACCATAATTGTTGCAAGAACCGTCTACACATTGTTTTAAGTAATGTGTCTTCCCACCTTGCCTTGGACACATTATGCAATGGATGAAATCTCTGGATGACATTGGAAGTACTGTACTTGAGCATTCTTGCACATGGTTAGGATGCAAAAAATGATGTGTATGCACAAATGTATGGTAATATAGGTCAAACTCTATGTGGTATCTACAACAACAAGTGTTCCAAATGGTATTGATTCTAACATACCAAGGCTTGCATTTTTCAAAAGATCTTTGCCCGAGCCTTAGCTCTACATGGGAAAATTTAAGCATCTCGAACAGTTGAGTTTGTGTCATGTCAAGATAATGTTCAACATTAGGTTCATTGTTTCTAAAACCCCTACAATGTTTTAACACATTCTTCGTGTTAGAATAAGGCCTAGTGTTATCATGCAAAACATGTGCACTAGGCCCTTCACTACTTCCACTAACATCATGTCTTTGTGGGGAAACCTACCGATAAATGCCCATAATGTTTCCATTTGTCCCTCTACATCAAGGTTGTCTCTTCTTACTGAATATTTTTTAAGTGTCTTTGGATGTAAAGGCACAATTTGTGATGTGCATTTAAGTAAACGACGTTGTCTTGTAGATCTACATACAATTGATTCATCCAATACATGGCTAGCCACATTACAGTCTTGTGGATGAGTTTTTTTACCAATCAATGTGAATGCAGCAGCAAGAGATTTAACAATGTGATTACTAGATTCGATATTCTTCATTGTTCTTATGCCTAAATTTCTTCTAACAGTTTCCATATTTCTAGATCTAAGCAAAGCTAAACACAATTGGCATTTGTCGGCTTCGGATTGTTATCAAAACATTGTTTCATTATTTGAGAACAATGACGAAGGATAGTGCGTTTAGCCACCTTACCTTCCATGGAAGTCAATTCGCTCTCATCCACTTGTATGCATTTAGGATTTCTCTTTCATTTTGATGCGGAATTTCTTGTCATTTGAAATGCATGAGTGATGCTTACATCCACTACAGGCTGACAACTTCGATTAAGAGATTGAACCACTTGCCATGATTGTTGCTGAGTCACATTTTTATTGGGATTAACATAATTATTGAACTCTTCAAAATATTGTTCGTTTACTAATGGATTAATAATATCATCTTCCGTATAACCAGCTTCCTTTAATGTTGCATTATCTTCCTCATCCTCTACGTCATGTATTTTTGAGGGGTAATGGGAACTATTTTCTCATCTAATAAATGTAGACGATTTCTTGAATCTTCCCTCCTTTTTTCTTTTGTATTTTTCAACCTATTCCAGTGTAAGCACCTTCCTCGCTGACTTTCGACCTCTATTACGTACGTTCCCCATTGAAATCCACCCAAAATTGTAAAAAATGTATGGAATTATGTAAGTAATGAATAAATTGCAGGATGAATAGTTCTCTGTGCATGGGTTCATAGGAATTATGTCTTTTTCTACAGTAAACTTGGGCCACAACAAGCAACCAAACATTTTTTATATAACACATATCCCATATGCGATATAACGCATGTTTGTTTTATCGCATATGCGATATTGATACAATGCTTTTTAATAACGGGCATTTTTTTACGTGATCTCCAAAACAAAAATACGATATATCACATATGTGATTTATTGCATATGCGATATATCCCATACGCAATTTAGTGCTCACTAAATATGCAACTTGACTGATCTATGCTTATCAAATATTAAAATATTAAATATCAAATACATATCAAACTTGGACTGAAATATGTTAAAATTCTATCACTTTACAATGGACCCCATACCAATGGTTAAGACCTCCAAACCAATCCTTGGACCATGGTAGTGTCTATGATGATGATGATCAAAAAAAGTATGACTATGGCTACGATGATTATGAGGATGATGATGACTATGATGGTGATTATAACGATGACGATGATGATGAGGATGATGACTATGATGATGAGGATGAGGATGAGGATGTTGATGAGGAGGAGGGGGATGACAATGATTATGATGAAGATGATGACTAGGATGATGATGAGGATGATGATCTCAATGATAATGATGATGAACAATGTTGGTGATGATGATGATGATGATCACGATGATGATGATGATCACGATAATGACGATGATGATTGATGATGATGATCACGATGACTATGGATATGATGATGATTATGATGATGATAGTAATGAGATTTCTCTTGATTACTATAAATACTAATTACTAAATCTTGAAAACCATCGAAATCTTTAATACACATATAAACACTGATTACACCGATGGCCACGCACTTGTTTGAAGATTCATGGTACCAGATGATATGTTCTATTCTATGGACTGTACATTTGCAGACATCGATGAACAACCATCCACCCCTCATATATCTCCTGTCCCCGCNGCCCGCCCCCCTCCTTCTCTTAACCAATGTAATGTTGGTCCATGATCCTTCCTATAGACCATCTGGATGGAATATTGGGAGTCTAAATGGTATTATAATGGGATAAATATGCCATTACTCTTCTTTACTCTCATACCAAATTAGTTAAGCAAAAATGAAATGCGTTTTTTTTAAATTAGAAAAATCGACAAGAATAAGGTTTGGCATTATGTTCGGAAATAGCTTCAGACTACCGGACCTATTGGCTAGGACAAATAAACCAGGTCTATTGCTTGTCCTTTAGAACTCTATCAATATACTCAGTTTCGATGGCGTGTTTTGTTATGATTGACATAATATTTTTTTATGAAAATTTTGAATATTGTAGAATACGATCTTACGATTCTGAATATGTATTTTTTTCCTTCAAAAGTATGTTTTATTTATTTATTATTATTTTTCTAAATGACATACATCAGTTTTCAAAAATAGATACATCGATTGTTTTTTATATAACTTTTGATTTCCATCACTATTTCCCAAGAAAACTATATGGTGCACTAGACGAGAGCAAGCTCTATGATCTTATATATAGAAATCAAGGATTTGATTAATTTTTTCCCCTGAAGTGTTGCACCCGCACATAACGTTTTCATTTCAAGATTTTCTGACTTCAATAATTAATAATAATAAAATAATTCATGAAAAATTCTGAATAAATAGGGTTACACTATGCCCATATGTCATTTATATGTCTACAAGATTTTATCCCAAATTGACATCATTTACCTCATATATTGCTGCACCCGCACAAACATATATGTTATGATGTGCTAAAAATTTGAAAACCCAATTTCATGGAAATTAATTTTATAATCATTTACACACATTTTGTCTGCACAAATGCCATATATTATGAAAGCTGATTCAATTGCCTATCTTTTGTCTTTTTACTTCATCTTCAAATAAGTTAGGGAAGTACCCCTAATTGTCACCTCAAGTCAGAGTTTCCAGGTTTTTCCAGTATTATATGGCATCTAAAGTGTCTTTAAAGGAGTCCATGATTGTGCATCAACCCTTCAATGAGAAAACAAGGTTGCAGAAGAGAGACAATTCAATGTAAGCTAGTTGAAAGATTCATGGGAATTGCACACTCATGACGGAAAATTTTGTTAGCATAGCCTTACATCAATTATCATTAATCTGTATGTGCTACAATGGTGTTACAATAGAAAAAATATGAATGCCTTAGGTAGGATTTGTATTCATCAACTCAAACAAATAGCAGTGCTAACTCAATGTGGGAAAATGACCACTAGAGCTCACTAATGCAAACCCGAATGACTGAATTAGTTCACAATTAGTTCACTGATATAGGTAGGTGAGCAAATGCGCATTACCTCACTTAAATCATGCAAACTGGCGCTAAGATGACTGAAAGTGAACTAACTAATGGGAATTAGAGCATAACTAAACATAATTGAACACCTACTAAGGTCAACTGCTGGAGACTATTGGTTGCACTCATAGTGGGTTCCGTACTCATGCAGTCAAGCGCATTGAGTGGTAGGTGGCCCGAGGTGAGTCTTCGTTGCACTATTGAAGTGGCAATGACCTCCTAAGATAGAACACGACAAATAGACTATGATGGTCAAGAGACAATTAATTAATACAACTCTCTCTTCCTCTTTTTTTTTCAACCAAATTGCTTCTTCATTTTGATAAGACATTTTTTTTTAATAAAAAAAAAACATCTCTTTCAATTACAAGGTGGCATCATTTTTAAATAAGGCCGCCTTTTTTTTATTTTGGTTTATGATCAAAGCTACCACTCTCTTTTCTTCTTTGAACCACTTAACTTCGTTTGTAATATTCAGCCCCTTTTTTTTAAACAAAACCTCCCAAATCAAAGTTTTCCCATTTTTAAGGAAAATATGAGGCTCAACAAAGCCTTTCCCCTTTTCTCACTATAAGTGTAATCTTGATGAGGGTATTTTTAAACCACGATTTACTCTCCATTTTAATTAAAAATCCTCGACACATGCGAATGAACTCTCAGATTTTATTTTTCATCTACGGACGAGTTATGCAAATTGACTTTTCCACAAACCTGCTAGCTTTTTTAGTTTACTCATCTTACAACTCCTCCCAACTTGATCTCATTTTAATTTCCATTCATGGAGGATTTATTGGATTAAATTCATTTTTTTTTAACACAACTCGTCCCAATACCCCTTGAATGACGTCAACTCCTCAACAAGGGATTATGGTTTCTAACCATAGATCTTCCACGGTAAATTTGAGTAGTAAAATTTGTATTGTAATTATTTTCTTTTTATAGGGATTTATAGCATACCTTTTCACGCTCCTCTGCATGCACTAAGAGCCTTTCACTTGTCCATGACGTTATCGGCTTCTCCAAAATAAGAGGAATGGAAAAAACGATGCTTAATAATCTTCACCGTCTTTTGTACACAACTTGGTTCGGCTTCCTTTACTCAGTTATCGATCTTACTGTCACCAACGAGAGACACTCAGCTCAACCACACTCTCATAAAGAACCACTGCTATTACAACCCTACTAATGTAATTTTTTTTGCTGATGGCGATGTCCATAGACTTGGCTCAACGTACAGCTTTTACAACTTTCGTAAATGATGGCTAGGGAGACTCTCTGGCCACATCGGTGGCTCACAAGATCATAGATTCCATACACTCTGATACTAATTTGTTGGATTGGGATAACAGTTTGTTTACACATCGATAGATGTGTTAATCAAATCAAATACAAAGAACACATGCAACACATAGTTGCATTTAGCACACAGCAGTAAAATGAGAAGAATGCTCTTCTCTATTGCAAATCAGTTTTTTATGTGAAGAAAGGCAAGTAAGTGTGTGCACGTTGCAAATCAGTTTCTCCATCATGATGCATAGTGGTCATTCAAAACCATATGTATTGTTGACACTTTTCTCCATCATGATGTATAGTGGTCATTCAAAACCATATGTATTGTTGAAAATTTTCTGGTTTCCTAGAAAATACTTTTTAATGCAAGGTTAATGGTCATCTTAAACCAGTTGTTGTGAGACTTTTTGGTCAGTTAAAAACCAAATAATGTGTTACATGGTTCATGGTAAGCCAAAATCACTTCAAAAAAATTATGATAATTAAGGTTAAGCCACAAAATGTCATAATGATACAACACATTGAATCCCATCAATATGAAATAAAACTTGATGCAACACATTGAATCCCATCCATATGAAGATAAAAGTTGAAGATAATCCCATCTTCATATAAAAGTTGAAGATAAAGACATGGAAAAGTTAAAGATATGACACGAATACTTGACTTAGATAGAGAGTTCATTTCTCCATTAGTTAATGTAAAAATGAGTGGATACTTAGTTTGCCATAGGAATCACGATATGTTAATGTGACTAAGGATTTGAGGTATAATGGCCATTTTTGGAGAGCAAGATAAACCATTTTAGTTTTGAGAAAGTTATATATAATGTATTTTTCTGGAATATGAGTAGGATTCTTTATCTTTACATTGTGCGTTGTGTGCATTTTTAGTGTTTTATTATTTATATATATATATATAGATATTTATTGGAGTTGTAGAAGTAAATTTTTAATCAAATATTGTTTATATTATTTTTACACTAACATAAAATATTGATGGATTTAACTCAACAAACATGTTTAGGAGAGGACCAAGTTTACTAAGATTTTTATTTTTTTACATTTTTTTGTTAGGTGAATTTTCATTATCATCTTTTTATTGTTAATTTCTAAATATTATTTTTTTGACTTTTTAATGTAGATAGATTACACTTCTTCTCAATCCAAAGTGAAAACTCAACAAAATAAATAAAGCTGTTTAAAATTGACAATTTTGAAAAGTCAACAAAATATATAAAACTCCTCAAAATTGACAAATTTTAATAGATGGATTTTACAAATAATAACTAATTATAATTAATGATGCAAAAATAATTCACTATACATAATTTTATTAATAAAAGTTCTCAAACTTTATGGCCTCTATTACAATTATGTTATTTTCTCTTGCTTTTACATGATTTATACCGCTATCACCACTTTTATATATATTGAGAAGATTAAGCTACAAATTTTCATAACTCAACTACAAGTTTTATAACCAAACAGTGGATGCTTTCATTAAAAAAAATACTTTTATAATCACTACAAGTTCCTACTCTAAACAAATTCATAAACAAACTCAATTTTTATATCTACAAGTGTGAGAGACGTGTACAAATGTATTCATCGACCTGCAATGTTAACTACATACTTCACTACTCTTTCATAAAAAAAAATATACCAAATAACTAACTTACTAACTTGGTGGGAAGTTAACTAACTTACTAATTTAGTGTGCATGCTCACTACATGCTTCAAAACTCTTTCATAAAAATAAAATAAACCAAATAACTAACTTGGTCACTCAGTATTTCAACTAGATTAGTTTAGAATGGCTTAGTTACTTAATTATACTTTAACTAAAGATAAATGAAATATAGTGTGGCGGGTAGAAAAATATATGTTTTTTTCTAACAATTTAATAATATGTTTTCTTTCAATTATGTTTTCCTTAAATTAGTAATACAAAAGTATCATAAATAAAACCTTCATTACTTAAAAAAAAATAACTAACTTAGTAACTCATTGTTCTCACTGGACTAGCTTAGTTACTAATTATGACACTCTTTCTGTAGACTGGCTTATAGTAACTAATTATGACAATCTTTCTGTATCAAGTAAAGATGAATCAAATTTGATGCCATAAACTACTCGATTATAACAAGATGGAAAATGATATGTTTTCTAATCGTAATAAGATTTTCCCTGTAAGGAAAAACAAAAAATTTTCAAACATCAAGTTTACGGACCTTACTTTAAACTTCAAAGTAAAAATTAATGCGATACTTGTAAACCCGATATATTAAACCTTGATTAATGCGATACCTTGACTACTGTTTTAGTCAATTTCCTGAATGTTTAGTAAAAAGAAAATATTGCAACGATTTATTAATCATTTCAACATAAACCCGTTCTAAAGATTTCACCTACTTAAAAGACAAATCTGAATAAAATCTAAGCTACTCAACTCATTGGCATGAATTTTTGTTTGATGAACACAAAAGTGGAAGCAAATAAACTCAACGAATGGCCGTGGAAAATCTCTTTCTCAGCAATAATGCAAACAACATATTATTGCCGTGTCGAATAGTGAATTGTAGGATATGCTTACCAGAAATCATATGGATACCAACTTCTGAAAATATGGCAAGTGTGGGCTAAGATATTTAAAACTGTACCCCCTTCATAGAATCTCAAAATGAAAATATAATAGTTGTTTCCCATTCTATTTACTATTCAAATTTACAAATGTAATATTTTACAAGGTGCATGTTCATGTTCAAGAGCAACAGCGTAGGATATTGTTTTTTCTTAAATGGAAAGATACAATTTGTCTAACTTATTCAAATTTACAAATGTAATAACTTACAAGGTGTATGTTCATGTTTAAGAGCAGCGTAGGATACTGTTTTTTCTTACATCGAAAGATACAATTTGTCAAACTTATGGTTTTACTTTGAATCATCTTCTTTCCAATCAAAATATAAAAGTAGTTTTTTCCTCTTCTATTTACTATTCAAATTTACAAATGTAACATTTTTCAAGTGGCAGGTTCATGTTTAAGAGCAGCTTAGGATATTGTTTTTTCTTACATGGAAAAATACAATTGTCTAAATACTTATGGTTTTACTTTGAATCATCTTCTTTCCAATAAACTCCACACTGACAACAGGGCTGGCTTGGACGGAGGTCCACTAACTGCTGTTGCCGTTCTATAACAGTTTATTTGCATTTCCCATATACAATATTACGATCACTGAAAATCTACCGTTCACATAGACTGAGTTGAGAAAAGTGACTTGTTCATCACAAATAATTATCGATGCAACGATTCCAGTGAGTTTCACTGCAATGGGGGTTGTCAGCTAACAATTTACGAAGAGTAGGAGGAGAAGTAGAGCCTTGAGACCCCTTCCCTTGAGAACCAAGACTAAGCTCTAGCTCTACAGCATTGCGTGGAGCTTCATCTTCAGGTACACTAGTTTTGAGGTTACAGATCAGATTGTGGCAGTAATCTATCATTACTTGATCAGCATTACCGAATTCATCCTGTTCGTGTTCTGTGCTTGATTTACCGTTGTCTGCGGCCCTCCGTATGCTGTTTTTTACTTTACACCGGCCATCAGATTTGCAGCTCGGATCGATAAACTTGTTAATAGGTGCACGCTCGCGTTCTTTGCGTTTGCGCTTTGCACGCGAAACGACCTTGAATCTTCCCTTGGCCTGAACTCTGTGAAGCTCGCCGGCCATGGCTTCCAACGGGACAAAATGAGAAGCCGAATTGCCCCGAAGGATGCTCTCCACGCCCGCTTGACAGACTGCCCAATTCCCCGACGACACAAGTCCTACTGAACCATAAATTGGATCGAGCATCCTACCGCATGCATCGTATAGAAGAGACCTGAATATTGCTGCACCAACAACCACACAGAATACGTTTAGGGTTATGAACTTATGTAATCTGTCTCTTCTTTGTTTCATTTAAATTAAGGGAACTCTAAATCTAAATAGTAAGTGATTTCTATAACCCCGATCTCCGCTAGTGTTTTGCTATAAGATAACTTATTCTAAATGGTGCATGCAGGGATCTGTTAACTTAAGCAGGAAATTAAGCTGGGGACCGTAACGTTACAGGAAATGGCCTTCGTCTTTCACTGCCCTTCTGAATTTTCATTGTCATTCTTGATTTCCTTGTGCACCTGGGTAGTTGTGAGCTTGAGGATAATTTGCCTTTCAATTTGTTCGAAAACAGTTTTCTCCATTGCTTAGCACCTAAAGCACATTTTATAAGTTAAAAGCATTATATAAACTACCATCTTAAGGCATTTTCTTCTCTTTCTCCATAGTTGTGAGACAAGAAGTTTAAAATTATAAATATTTTCAAGTTTTTCTATCATGTCCTTTTCTGTTATCGTTCTATTCCACCAAATGTATACTTCCTGCAATCTGAGATGATGATGCTTCCTTCGATTAAGCATGTAAAAGATAGGATTGAAACGCCAATCATATGTAAGCTTCGAAAAAAGGATAATATTAGGTTCTATTTCGAATCTCTGAATTCATTTCAGCCTATGAAAAAGGCAGTGGGAAGAAATATGAACCTGGTGATTATTGTCCAAAGAAAGATCGTTTTGCCAAAAGATGTTGGAACAAGATTGATATATTCTTAAGAGCTAACGAGAATTTGATTCTTGTGATTATTGTCGAAAACAATATTACATCCCAAGAAACGTCGCAAAAAGATTGGAACTATGTTTTAAAAAATGCAACAGAAGCATAACCAGTACCGCAGTCATAGCTATTAATGAAGATACATGAAAAGGGTACTCTGGAGTCTTGTGAGAGAAAGTATTGGAGACTATTATATGAATATAAATATATAAAATTATCGAGTAATCTCGAATCTTGTGAGAGTAAGCTATTATATGAGTATAAATAAATAAAATTATTGACTGATATGTTATAATAAAGAAAATGGTTTACAAAGAGTTCTCATCATGTGAAACACATGTAAAAAAAGGGAACGATATTTATTATTGTTAAAATCAAATTAATAGAAATTCAATAGCTTAAATGGAAAGTTGTGTTTTGGGAAAATTGTTACCTAACGATATAATGATAAGTTCGTAAGAAGGGAGAAACTATGTGTAAGAATATGAATTCTTCCAGTGGAGAAACATCAACTTCGAGAATTATGAATCCTTTGAGTCGATCCATATTAGATGTATATGCTAATGAAATTAGAAAGTTTTGGCAAAATGTTAAACATCAACTTCGAGTATTATGATTCCTTCGACTCGATCCAGATTATATATATATATATATATATATATGCTAATGAAATTAGAAAGTTTTGGCAAAATGTTTTGGACATTTGAATTGTCAAAGAGTTAACCTGATATCAAAACCTTATTTTATTTTAGATATGTATGCTAATGAAAGCAGAGAGTTTTGGCAAAATGTTTTGGAACATTTGAATTGTCAAATAACTAATTTGATATCAAAATTGGTAAAATGTTTTCCAGGAACATTTGAAATGTAAAAGAACTAATATGATATCAAGACCTTATTTTGATAGGTTTTCTTTAAATCGTTCACCTTGATTGATGAACTTCCTTAGAAAACATTGGTGATGAGAGGTCCCCATAATATATTATGTCTAACATAGAACTCCTTACACTGCATTCAAATTCTATCCTTAAACATAAGGATAGGACATCGGTGTAAATAATATGATGGTGAAAAAAAAAGAAAGAGTTGGCATGTTTTTTCTATATTATCAATCATATTGTTCAGTTTCAATGACAGCATTAATTCATGCTCCGAAGAAAAAAATTCAACGTGAAGGTTACAGTCGGTGAATCTTTCCGATGTCTGGGATCATATTCAAGGTCATAAGTATATGAAGGTAAAACCAGGCTGTCATTGTTGCAATTTTGTTCTGTACATCACAGATGTTGAAACTTTCTATTTCTATGATTTAAAAAACACATCACATGGACCTTGCCTTTATTTCCCCTCGTTCAGTCCTTTATTTCCCCTCTTTCAGTCAGTCGAATCCATCCGTTTCAGGTAACTTTGATTAAAAACAACTTGCTGATAGGTAAAGATGTTGGGATTAATAATGTCATCTCCTAAAATCCATCTTTCACTTCTTCAAATAATTTTCTTGTGCAAATTCTCTTTCTATATATTTACATAGTTCAATTGAAATAAATAAGTACTACGATGAAGCAAATAGACTTTTTTAGTGTTGGGAGAACTTTATGTCTACGTACCTCGTCAACTGCAAGTGAAGAATCTATGAACATTCACAATCACACGAATATACCAGTGCAAGGAAAATAAGATGATGGAAGAGTGCTAACTTCATCCTCATATAAAAGATTATGGACACTTTTTATCCAAAGCCATATGAGAAAGTATATGATGAACCTTATGGGGGTAATTTCATGTGGGGACATTTCATGAAAGAGGATTGTAACTCAATAAAGAATGATGCATGGAATTAGTTTTACATCTGCCAACGAAACATATCGTTGAATGCTGGTGGATTTACAATTTCAACTTTTAAGTAAATGGTCATATTGACGGACAAAGGCGACATTAGTAGGAAATAATGCTGATTTAAGAATAGTATTGTGTATTATTTACATTGACAAAAACACGGATACGATTTGGATCAAGTGTCTTCACTAGATCCAACATTCCATGGGGAAGTTCATTGGATGGATGCAAAGCTTGTCTTTTTTAAATAGGGACTCGAATGAAAATATTTGCATGGAACAACCACTCCTTTGATCAGATCGATGTAACTTTGATTAGATCCATGTAATTGTCTTTAGGCTCATAACTTCACTTTGTAGACTTGAAAGCAAGTCCTTTCAACATGCTATGACATGAAGTACGAGTGTCAACTGTGTTATGTTAACTTGTAAATTGAATGAACACGTTGCTAGACTTAATCTAGTGTGGTCAAAGAATGTATTATAATCTTGTTATACTAAGAAGTTATATAAATAAATTTTTATATTTTAGAGTTTGGGATGGAGTAACAAATATGTTTTTTCTAACTTGTAAGAGGATGACAGAAGTATACTCGTTATATTAATTTTATAATTCCAAATTCCAAATAAATAAATGATAGCTAATCCATGGATAACTACCAATACAAACTATTTAACTAAAAGAAATAGGCGATAAAGTATTCAAGATAGCTAAAATATTCAAGATTGATAATCTAAAAATCTAAATCTTTATAACAACTGAAGTGTACTTGATCCTATATTTTCTCTATGGAAGGAAACCTCAATGTACTTCATATGCAGGTCCTACAATTAATAGATGGTGTCAGAGTTCCATGGAAAGAGTCTTTCAATTTGGAATGAACCATAAATATTATTGGATCCTTATGGAACATAAGATATTTTCATGAATAGTTTAGAAGGAATGCAATAATTGGTTCTTAAGCATTATCATTATCTCGTCCACTTTTCCCCATACTACGAGTGAAAGGGAAAAGGTAAAAACTACCATTAAAGAAGCCCAAGTTATATCCACTATATCCATATAGGTAATTTTCTCTAAAAAAGAATTATTTCATCATCAAGATGATAAGGGTACTATTAACAATAGTGCAAAATGAAGTTGAAATTGTCTACCTATTCTGAAAGTGACATATGTTTGAGTTGATATGACAGAGAAACAAGTCCATTTTTTCATTGACCAACAAGTTGCTATTACTAACGAGAAAAAAATCCATTTTTTCATTAACCAATGAGTTGCTATTACTAACTCGAGGGTTGTACATTCATGATAGAGTCGGGATGTAACTCACTATCTATATTGGTAATATGTACCAATAAGTCTCTACAAATTTTGTAATGGAAATACGAATTTTTCCTTCCATCCTCAACAAGGTGACACCCAAATTCGAGCTAGTCCTCTGCCTTACTACTTGGCTATGTCAGGGATTCCATGGAGAGATTGAATCATTCGTCCATCCTTTAAGTATAGTATGAGATGTATGCTAAGGTCAACTATAAAGGAAATGGATCCAATTTAAATTTCCTTTTGATAGTTTCAAAAGGAAATTTTCTAAGTGAGATTAACATTTAAGAATAGTTTGATTCATTCGTTCATAGCTCCATTTCATGTGGTTGATGAAACTATCAAAGTACCTTTTTTCTTTTTCTTTTTTGCATTCTAATTGGAAGTATATCTGAATACAGTTAAAATTTCATGGGATATAGTGAACACTGAATATACTTCAAAAAAAACATTCCAAAAAAAAATTGTCACATTGATCCATTTAGATCAATCAATAATAATTGAATATACCTTTTCACATATGGGAAACTTCCAATGCGATTAGATGAAAATGAGGGAGTGTTTACAAATTTTGTAAGATACAATTTGAGAGATTTTGTTGTTACATCGATCAGAGCTTAATAGAAAAAAAAACATATTGTTCTAAAAATTAAGGATAGAGATAAAGAAATTGAATCCAGGCTTTTTGGGGTAATGAATATGAATTACCAAAACTTTTCATCAAAGAGAAAGATGTTGTATATTAGTCCCTTACATATTACTCAAAATTATATGTGCCACTAAGATCGATTCTTAATAATAGTAGAAAGATACATAAACAAATTGTATTTCTAGGAAATACTCCTTTAATGAATTCCCATGGAACATTTGTAGTAAATGGAATTTACAGAATCGTGGTGAACCAAATATTAATAACTCATGATATTTATTACTGTTTGCAATTAGACCATAATAGAGTAAACTATATAGATACTCGTACTCTTATTTCAAATTGGGGAAGTCTATCAAAATTAGAGATTGATGTGGGAGAAAGAATATGGGCTCGTGTAAGGAGGAAACTAAAAAATATCTGTTCCAATTCTATTATGAGCTATGGGTTTAAATCTCGAAGAGATTCTTGACAATACTTGCGATCCCATAAGATTTTTCTTTCTACTGAGGGAGAAGGGGGAGGGAGCAGTGGGAGGGGGAGAAAGGGGAAGAAGGAGAAGAGGGAGGGGGGAGGAATATTTTTGAAGAAGAAGGGAGAGGGGGAGGAATATCTTTAGTTGAGGGAAAATGCTATTATGGAGTTTTATAAAGAACTTTACTATGTAAGAGGTGATTTGGTATTTCCCGAGTCTCTCTGTAAAAAAATTGAAAGAATATTTTTATTCACAAACATGTGAATTAAGAAGGGTTGGGTCGACAAAATCTGACTCGATGATTATATTTATATTTTTTAATTGACGTAAGTTGAGATTATAATCTTTTTATATGACAAGTTATAGGTGTTTATATTTTAAATTTTAAGATTGAGTCGTAAATTCCAAATACATAAATGATAATTAATACATAGATAATTACCAATACAAACCATTTAAAAAAAATGATAAAGTATTCAGTATAGCTGAAGTATTCAAGATTGATAATCTAAAAAACCTATATCTTTATAACAACCCAATACAAACCATTTAACAAAAAAAAGTGATAAAGTATTTAGGATAGCTAAAGTATTCAACATTGATAATCTAGAAATCTATATCTTTATAACAACCCAAGCGTACTTCAAAATATATGCATGGAACAAACAACCCTTTGATTAGGTCAATGAGATCCCTGTAAATTTTTTTAGGCTGATAACTTCACGCTGATGGAAACATACGATTGTCCAGGTATATGAAGGGTAAGTTTCTTGTGGCTGGGGTTTCTTATAGGTTAATGTTCTCTTTTGGGGCGGGGGTTTCTTTATAGCTCGCAACAGACATGGATTCGGCTAGATATATATTATGATAAATATGACTTCACGTCTAGTGATTCTGATAGTAGGAAGTCCACTTCCACTAATGTTTACATGCTTGATTACTATCCAAATCAGTAGGTTCAATAAAACTTATATAGAGGTTAGGGTGTTAAAAATAAAATCTCCCTTGCGATTAGAGGAAGTTTGAGCGGATAATTATCCAACCACGATTAGTCCTATTGTTCTAAGCAAACGCTTCAATCTCTTTCGTTTGAGGCCAGTTTGATGTAGGTGCATGAAAAGAATATGGGTTAATATAAGCCCCAGTAGAAGAGTCCATACATGGGGATCTTTCTTTCCCAACCTAAGCAGCAAGAGTACCTAGCATCTATAATTGAGAATATCAAATCCTTAAATATGTAGGAACTTTCCAAATTTTATGTGCACATTATTCCCCTCCCAGATTCAGAGTTTAGACGATTATTACCAGGCCTCAAATGCTCGGGGCCGTTGCTTATGAGATTCATCAGACCCGTGCGCCCGTAGAACTTGGCTAAGAAAGCCGTAGCGTTCGCCTGAGACTCTGGAGTCCTTATCCAGTGGAGGCAGGGTCTAAGAGCGCAGGATTCGTTGCAGCCCTTTCGGAGGACCCGGCAGCCATTGCAGCTCATTCTCATGATTGTATAATCTGATTTGACAAAACAAACAAACGCACACAGCTGCAATAAGAGATGTATTATACTTTTAATCTCTGGGCACACAGCATTCAGGGAAATTAGCGATTAATAAAAAGAAACAGCATTACAAACTTGCAAATCTATGGGAAAGCACCACCGACCTGTCTATGTAGATCCGCGGGTTCTGTAAACGAACAGCAAATTACTGATGTTTTGATTTCGAATGGATTGAGAATTCAGTTGTTTCGTTTCGACAGGCGTAATTGACGGGTTCGTGCGGTGGGCCGTGCAAGGCGCGCTCTGCAATTCATAGAACAACCCTTCTGCTTATACCCATCATTCGAAGCTGTCTGATCGGCTAGATTCGGGTTCTTTATCACAAAAACAGTTTGACAGCCGTTGGTTTTCGCCAAAAGTTTGCGTCCCCTCAACTTTGGCTTTTCTAATAATTATATGTCTCTTTGGGTTTTTTTAATAATTTAACTTCTGTTTTGTATCAATTGCAGTACGCATCGGTCATATTATTATTCGATCCCACTGACTCTAAAACTGGAGGTCGAGTTCAATGAATCTCCCGAACAGTGTAGGGTTTCCATTGCATTTCGAAAAGGCAAGGAAGGTTTGGATCGAGCCTGCCCTTAGGTTGCCCACACCTTTCTTTTCATTATCCTTAATCAGCCACATTCATGCACAAAAACTAAAGGTAAACAAGGTTAGGGCGGGGCCTAACCTTAATATTCTTAATCACCGATTGTCATGCCCACTTTGCTCCATTATTATTTCGTTTTATGCACTTCGAAGTAGTAGCTTCAATTAGTGGATGAAATTGTGTATTATTGTATAGTGATTACAGTACCTCGCACATGCATGAACTTACAAGTAACTTGGCATCTGGATGGAATTGTGTACGCAAGTACATAATAATAGGGATCAACGTTGATTTATATTAACTTTTGATCTATTTAATATTGTGAATCCTATGGCAAGGTGTACGTGATCGATTGAAGTGTTCATCTTTCCTATAAACTTTTTAAATATAAAGTTATGCCTATGTTGGTAAACGCACTTAGTATTGTAAAGGTTTACTTTTATCTTCGCTGTTCACAGAGAATGAGTGAGTTATGCGAGTATTATAATGTAATTGTTTGTGTTGGGCTTTGCGTATGTTTTGAGTGCTTGACTCTTTTATTAAATTGGTTAAAAGAGTGAGGATATTAGTCTCAGAAGCCGTAAAATTTTAGCCTTGCGATCGCATTTGATTGAAGGCTGTTTGCGTATATATAAAGTTTTGGAATCCAAAACTGATATTTGTGTTGAGGTATGTGTATTGATTAAATATCGTTTATTTTTATATGATTTTTAGGTTTGAAGCTAAAATTTTGGGATGGATTATCATTTATGTTTTTTTATTTATGGATTAGAATAAAAGTGTATGTTTTTTCATCTATGGACTAGAATAAGCCAAGTGTATTGTCCAGATTGATTTTATGGATGTTGTCTAAAATTCATAATTAACAATTTCAAAAAATCAAAAATAGCTTAGTTAATATTCATAAGTGATAGTTGAGAAAATTAAACTTCAATTTCAATTATTCTATTATTGGATAGAAAGAAGTGAGGCTATGAGGCAGATTGTGTCAAGTTAGTCAAGTTACACTAGCGGACATAATAAAAATATTACATATTAAAACATATAAAATATAAATTAGATATGGACTTATATAAAATATAAAAAATATATATACTAAAGCTATTGTAAACCCAGATCTATCAAGTACAGAGAGGGGATCTATCAAGTATGGAGAGGGATCCAAATGGTAAAAAAATGTACACTTCAAGAAATTGCATCCCTCTCCGTGCTTAATAGATCCTAGTTTAAAATGAGTCTATGCTAGTTAGATACGACTATGAGCTTAACTCCATTGATGATACAACTATTAGCTTAACTTCAACTCTAATAATGACTTTTAATTGAAGTATAATTGTTGATATATATTAACTTTTAAATCAACTATTAGATACAAGTATTAGCTTAACTCCAATGATTTTATAACTACTAACCTAACTTCAACTCGAATCATAGTTATATTGGATAAGATAACTATTAGCATAGCTATTGGATATATTTATTAGCTTAACTGGAATGATTTGAGCTTAACTTCAACTCTAATAGTTATTATATTGGATCATTATTATATTAACTATTAGAAAACTATTAGGTTAAGTCCAATAGTGAACATTAAATTAAATTTAGATAAACATGGTAATTAAAATGTGATAATAATAAATTATTAAATGAACGTGTAGTTACACTCTAATGACTCCATCTCTTAGCATGAGAAGTTAGGCTTCATTGTAGTGAAACCATGCACTACCCAATCAACTTTTGATTTCGCAGCATAGCATTATCACTTAATGTCCTCCAAAGCTCATAGAATCAATGCAATCTATAAGTTTATGAATAAGAAGTCCTCAAAAGTGTTTGCTTCGATCATGATTGGATTATCATGTGGGTCTAAAACTTACATTAAATTGTATATTAGTAATTTATCAATGTGTCCAATATATTCATGTAGGCTTATTTCGAACATATTAATCTTATTCATATAGTTGTTGCTAAATAATTTAATTTTTTTAATATATATATATAATCAAAATAAATATATATTAAAGTGTTTTAAAAATTTTAACCAATACTTTTCATGGTTGGTGTTCCTCCTTCATGAAGTACTCTTCTTAATGCTTACATAAGAAAAGACTCATAAGCCTACAATCCCAACATGCATCTTTACATCAATTTAATCATGTTTCTCTATGCCATTTATTTTCCCTCTCGTTGGTTGTACCATAGTCCGATGTCCTTCTAAATGGATTCACCTTGGCTCACCATTTTCTGCGACATACTTTGTTTCAGAGCCCACATTTGTGAAGCAATTATGGATCGAGTTGGATCCCTATTCTTCAGCAAGTGGCCCAAAACAAGAAGGCATAGAATGATGATGAAGAATGCTTAGTATTGGAATTTTTGAAACGCGTTCTCTTCCCTAGATGAATTCTCTGTGACTTCTATCACTTCAAGAGCTCCATTTACATTACCAAGATTGTCTACTTGAAAAGAACAACCCATAAAATTCCAAGTGGACTCATGAGGATGTACATGCCCAGAATCATCGAGGAACAAAAGAGGGAAAAGATGGTTTTTTTGGCATGGATAAACCAACGATGAAAGCACACATTTAATAGATGGAAGACAGAATTGGGAGAGGAAACAAGGTACTATTTCCTAATAAGTTAGAAGACGAGCATACTCGATTACAGGACAATCCAAGGATGCTCGCTCAACAGAAACAAGATATACCAAAACCTTGGCCCTACTTTGGGAGACAAAAAATATTATGGGATGCACCATTAGTGACTATTGACATGACCTTCTTATGCAGGACGAATATTTTTTGAGCCTCTCAACCAAAATTGTGCATCTAGAAACTTGGTCTTAGTAGATTCTTAAAAACCAGTAAGAGTATGATGCCAGGCTTAATGCACTAGCACACTAGCTTACAAGAAAGTTCTTTGAGCACAGAGTCCCTCCCTCTCATGAGGGATTTATCTAACATAGTCAATCGATGGTAGAGAACACCAGCAAGGTCTACATCAAGTTAGAGGAGTCCGAACCTAGAAGGTAGTTCCAATTATTATTATTTTGAACGAATCGTAATTTAACTTTCTGTTACAGTTTCAAATGTTTTAGATATCAGTATGATCCATCTCTTGATGACATGAACTTGATCAATTCTCTTTTTTTCAAAAGTATCATCTTGTTAGCCATTTTTTTAATGTTAATGTTTGAATTTTGAAGAAATGATATGTGTAGCTTTCTGTGGTAAACCATTCACCTTAACAATTATAATTCATTTTTTATAATACAATTCCAATGCATGTGCCTTACCAAAAAAATAACAAATATAAAAATATTAAATATTTATAGATATATAATATACTTAATTAAAATTTACTATGATAAAAAAAACAAATAAAACACAAGTAAAATATATAACCTTAAAATGATTAAATTTTAAATGTTTTAATGAATTAATATTATCTTATTATCTAAATTTAAATTTATAATTATATTTGACATTTTTTTTAATATACCAACTATGTAATATATACTTTAAAAGTTAAATAAACTTCTTTAAACGCATTAATGAAAATACATTTTAATTATTTTAATGAATTTATAAATTTTAATTGTTTTAATGAATTCATATTAAATTACTTATATAATTGAGAATTTTTTTAATATACATGTAACATCTAGTTTAAAAGTTAAGTAAACTTTTTAAAACTCATTAATGTTAAATTATTTATAGTTAAATAATAATAACAAAACATTAATAAATTTAATAAAAGACAAACACTCTTCATAGCCATCACCTATAGGCTCCATCGAACTCCATTTGAATAGAAAAAACTTAGTGTGATATTAATTTAATTAAAGACAAACACTCATCATGGCCATTACCTATATGCGTCATTTGAATGCTTAAGTTGAATGGAAGAACTTTATTGGGTTTTTATTTGTATTCGGGTAATTAAAGACCAACACTCATCATGGCCATTACCTATAAGCTCCATATGAATGCAAGAACCTTATAGTGCTATTATTTTTATTGGGGTGTTTGAGTTTGTAACCAACGAATGATCATGAGGCCATTAAGAAATTGATATATGTAGACAAGTGCACGACCAATGTTTCGAGCACATTTGAAATTGTTTTTGAATTTGCCATTTGAGGCATGTCATGGAGAACTTCACTTATGTTTATTATCATCTCATGTATTGGATGTAGGTTCGGCCTCCCGTAATTCAATTAAGGGCTTTGTTGCTCATGGAATATGGACTATCATCATCCAAATTCCTCGAGAACCATTTCCATGGTTTGGGATGCTAAGGATAAGGTGATGTATTCTATACTTATGTTTATTTTGGCTCGACCTTACACTTTGAAATATGGGCTATCCATTTTTCAACGAGGTATGACGAAAGTTACAACTCCATACTCTAGCTTGAAGGCGATCGATACAATAGAGGTCGGTAAAACCCATAAGGAGGTAATTATGAGAAATTTACAAACCAAGCAAGTTTCTTGGGGTGTGAAAATATTTAATTTCAAAATTTGATAGGGTCACATGCATATAAAAAGTTAAATTTATATTATATAATTTTAAGGGGAACATATATGTTAGTGAATGTATATGTAATATTGTTGATTTAATTAAGGGGTTTCATACGCAATGCGTAAATATGTATATTTAAAGATAATATAGGCATTGTCCAAAACATGTGAAATGATTAGGATCTCTTATGTTATAAGGATTTATTGTGTAATATATTTTTGTTTTACATATTGGAGGTGTGCTTTATTGGATATGGTTTTTATTCTCATGTCTTATGATAATTTAAGAATTTGGTTCACAACATTTGGGATCATAGTTTGTATGCTTCCAAAATGAGTCATCTTGCAATTTTCATTGTAGATATATATTTTTTGGAAGTTTTAGATGAAAAAACATTCAAAGCCCTTGGAGGATATAGACAAAGTTATATATGCTATGAATTTTAGGTCTGGATCGTTATAGGTTTGGAATATACCTCATGGGAGTAAGTGTTTTTACCAGGAAAAAAACTAGTCTCAAAAGGTGTTATGGGTAAAACAATTATTTCTAAAACTTGAGATATGAAAACTGAGTGAGACATGTTACATAAGAAATAATCATACCACATTTTTCGTGGTATGAATTTCAAAATCAGATTTGGAAAATTGTAGAGGAGACAAGTTGCACACGTTTTCTCTTATTAGAGGGACAAAAATAATAAATTATAGGGGAAATCAACATAATTCTCTCTTGGAACATTAGAATTGCATGAAAATTTTGGGATTATAGTGAAGTCATGTCATGCTACTATAAGATGAATTTCTAACTAAAAGTGGCCAAAGTCACATAGTTTATTTAGAAGTTTTACTAAAGGAAATAGTCCCCAAATCAGGGTTTTAAAATGTACTATGTTATTTGGAAATTTGCATATCGTAGGATCTAATTACATAATTCCAAATCTATTGGAAAGGGTAAATGTAGAATAAGATGTTGAAGAAACCATAATATTCATCTTTTAAATTATTTTCAATATATTGAATATTTTGTTTGCACCTTAGTTAAGAAAAATGACAAAAATGGAAATACATATGTTTAGTGGACATGAATATTAGGATGAATCCAATCTCCAGTTGTATGGAATGGTTTAGGAGGGTAAATAAAAATGTAAAACTCCTTTTGGGAAAAGTTTGAGATTTTATGGTTAAGCTTAGGAGCAATGAATGAGTATTGATAAAAATATTATCGATTAGATTCTATATGAGAAGAATTTGAAGAGATCTACCCTAAATGATGGACTACGACTAAAAGATGGAAGAGGTGAATACAACTCAATATGAATTAAAATACTAAAATGAGGAAGTCAACAAGACAAGCGGAGGGTTTCCCGAGATAATATCCCTTAATGAATCACTTAGTTAAGAGGTTCATAAATGGAAAAATGAAAAGAAGAAAAAAATAAAATGGGAAAGGATGAGTCGAGGGAAGAATTGAAGATTAATGATGATGAAATATATGTTTATTATGAAACCATAATATAAAAAATTGTTGAATGAGGTCATTATATTGAAAGAATAAAGGAGACAGGGTCGAAATCAAGGAAAAACAAGGATATTCGATGAAGAATCAAGCAAAATATTGAAGAGGAAATTTGCAAGAATGTTGAAAAAAATCTAAAAGAAAATAACATGAAACTAGAAATGCAATCCATAATTGTAGAAGGATATAAGAAGTTGATTAATGGAATCACATTGCAACTTCAAAATGAGAAGGAAGGAAAGAATCTAGAAGGACACAAGAAAATACTTGAAGAAGTTGAGTTGCATCTTGAATTCAAATATGGTGGTATTATCTCACAGGAAAGGGTAATAAAAGACCAAGAATGGACTATACAGGACAACATCATCTCTAACAATAAGATTGGATTAGATGAGTATATATAAAAAGAAGGGAAACCTTAATATTTGAATCCATATAGACATAGTCATTACCATGAAAGATTCCAAGAAAGACAAGAATATTTACAATGATACTATCAAGGAAGAAGATAGAATAATTTAAAACATTCATGTGATAGAGAATCACAAAACTATTATTCAAAAATATATTATCAGATACCAAAAACTATAACAAATTGATTAACTCGCAATCCCAACATATGGAATAGAATTTACATAAAACCCACTTATTAAGTATTGAGACAAAAATGAATTAGACTTAGATGGATGGATCATCATCAATGACAACAACAAAGGAAAAATATAATGAAATCATATTATTCGGTTACATAACATGTAAATCGATTAACTATAAAGCTATGAGGATAAATATTTTGAATGATTGTACTATGATAGACACAAATGGGTGACATATATGTGGTTAAATGTATATAATATAACTCCAAGTGGGGCATATATGTATATGTAATAGGATCATCCNATATATATATATATATATATATATATATATATATATATAAAGGTAATGAATTCATTGTCGAGGAACATGTGAAATGATTATATGACGGTCTTGGGGTAATTGGAGAAGCATTTTCTATTCTTTAAACATTTATTGTGTAATTTACCTTTACTACATATATTGTAGTTGTCCTCCACATTTACAGTGTTCTTACATGGTGTGTATTATTATCTCTAATTTAAAATTTAGAAGAGGAATAATGTTCATGTATTAGTATTCCCATCTACAACTATTGGGGAGATAGAGAGAATGAGAGATGGTTTGGCTTTAATAGTAATTTAGAATAATAACAATACTATTAAAGAGGAGAATTTCAAGGATTCCTTCAATGACACATTTGTGGAGGAAAGAGTGGGAAGGAAGGACCTTGAGTGTCCCTCCTTCCTCAATCATTGCTAAATTAAGAGATGGTAAAGAGGGATTTGTGTATTTTTCTCGCATGTCTCCACAGAAAGGAAAAATGAGGATGCATCATGGAGCACATTTATTAGGTACTAGAATTAGGGGGTATTTTATGGGCAAAATTTAATCCATGGGATAGTTTTTGTCAAAATAATATTTGTCAATTTTCTTTTTTTTTCTAATATGATTGACACAAATTCTATAGGATTAAAATTTTTTACTCTAAAAATTGTGAAAATTGTCCAAAAACTATATAAAATCTTTAGAAATGTGACTTTTAAAAATAATGTTAAACATTTTATGCTTGGAAATTTTATAATAAGTAAAATTCACCAAAGTTTATCTAATTTAAGAAAATTATGGATCCTTAAAAATTTTCTTAGTTATAGAAAAGAAGAAAATTAAACCCCTCCCCCATTTTGTCCACATTTCTTCAAAAAAAAATGAATGATATATCTGAACACTAAAAACAACTCATTATTTACATAGATTCTATAACTTAGTATTTTGCTCAAAGAACTTAGTATTTTGCTCAAAGAACATGATGAAAATGACGTCATCTTAAAAACTAGATATTTTGTACTAATAAGTAGATTTGTATAAGAAAGAGGAAGAACTCCCGTTTCAAATCTCAGATCATTAATTACGAAGGAACAATCTCTAATAACTTTTATTTCATTACTAGTTATCTGTAAGAATGGAGACCGTCAATGTCTCAACCTCATCATCTGTAGCAATGCCAATTTTTTATGCAAAATGGATCTGATGTCTATTAAAATAAAAAGTAAAAAAAACATAAATATAACCTCCCTATAAATCTATAATTTAACTTTTCAATAATATTGAAAATGATATACTTTTTCATTCTGTTAATCCTTTCCAAACTCTCTCTTTATATATAACGATTTTAAAAATTATTATTTAATATATTTTATAATATATATTTATTTTATTATGTAAACAAGGGGGCGTTGTTAACCCTTTTGGAATGTTAGTAATATCTGGAAAAGTATATAGCAAGAGGAGTATAACATCCAAAGGATTGAATTTGGGAAATCTCAATTTCATAAATTGAAAATAGTATATATTTGAGAGTAACTTTATACGAAATATTTAATTTGGTATTTAAATAATGAATATTTGGTATTTAAATAATGAATATTATGAATATGAGTATAGAGTCCATTTTAAACTAAGATCTATTATGTATAGAGAGGCATCCAATTTTTTGAGGTGTTATTTTTTAATGACATTTTATTTGTATTAAAATTTGTATTATAAAGGATTAAGGAAGCCTAAGGATCCAATTTCTTGTGATGTAAATATTTTTTTTATCTTAACTTTTTGTAAAAAAGTTACATCTCAATAAATTTGATACCTCAAGAAATATTATCCCTCTTTCTTTATAGATTTGCGTTTAAGTTTTGATTTTTTTATTATATAGGCCCACCTAGATTTTTAAATTAATTTCATAATATTTTATTTTACCAACAAGAATTTTTTAGGGGTGAGTGCAAGCTAATGAAGGTCACCTTTGACACCTTAGATGCAATAGAAAACTGAAAAATCAGGCATCCCTCAACTTAATTGTATTTTTTGAGATACTTACACAAAATATCTTTCTTTTAGTAAAAAATAGTAAATGTAGCAAATTGAATTAGGTTTAAAAATATATAAGTTTTAGGTATTGGAAATTTTCATAGCTATGTGAAGGTTCATTTTTTTTTAACAACCACTTTTTTATTTTTTAGACAAATGATGATGTATATGTTTTTGTGGGTGCAACCTTTGAGGCCTAAATGATGGCTTCGGAATACAAAAAATTGTAGGCATGCAGAGATCGTATAGCACTAGTGCAGCGGTATTTCTGGAAAATAAAATATTAATTTATAATTATCTTTATAATTATCTAAGTGATCATTCCTCGAAAACGGTACTTGTTTTGTGGTTGGACCCTTTGAAGGTCTTAATGAGATAATCACAAAATAGGTTTCTTTATAGAATATAATGTCAATGTCTTCTAGTGCACCTTATAATTTATTTTTAAAATGATTACGAATTGAAAAATTTATGGAAAAAACATTAAAAACATGTTTTTTGAGTTAAAAAGTTAGGGCACAATATAAAATGGAAATAAAAGGAAAATATAATAGTTTTTAATAAAAAATACATATTTAGAATCTACAGAATTTTTTTATTTATGTTTAAGATTTCGTAAAAAATGATTGTGTGTAGCATACTGTAATAAGTGCATAAACAACTAATTCTTTAGAAACTGGAAGAAATGCCCAATTAGCTATGGTTTATCATATACCATAGCACATGTTTGGTATTATCGAAGAAAAATCCAAACAATACACATAGGACTATTGGTGGCACACGAGAAAGTGAATTGGCATGTTTAAATTCAAATTACATTTCTCACCCTTATATAATTGGAAAATAGGTACACTTTATATAACTACAAAACGCGGGCGCATTATAGAACTAAAAAACATGTGCACGTTATAGAACTACAAAGCACACGTGCGTTATGTAGTTCTATAACGTGTGTGCATTATGTAGAGAAAAAAATATAGCACTATATGCAACACATCAAAATTTATTGTCAATAGTTGAGAGGGGGTGTAGAAGGGTCAAGGACCTATGAGGATGTTGGAAGTTTAGGTGGGAATGGTTAATAGTTGACGGGTGGGGAAGGGTCAAGGGCCTAGGAGGATGTTGGAAGTTCAAGTGGGGATGGTTAATAGTTGAGAGGGGGTGGAAAATTGTCAAGGGCCTAGGAGGATGTTGTAAGTTCGAGTGAGCATGATTAATAGTTGAGAGGGGGTGGGGGAAGGGTCAAGTTGCTAGGAGGATTTAGTAAATTCAAGTTGAGAAAGATAAATGGAATGGGAACATGATGGGTTACAATGGTGAATGGGAGTGGGGATTAAGAGAAATATTAGGAGGAGAAGATGTGTTTAATAAATATAGGTTTAGAATTAATATGTGAGGATTGAGTGATGAAGGGGGATAAGGTGCAGGGGAGGAAGTGGGTGATGGTTTGATGAGTGAGACGATTGGTGAATGGAAAGGTGGATATGGAGTATTAGAGGAGGAATAGGGTGTGTTGGAGGAGAGAGGCGAAAGAGGGGGAAATTGAAGAGAGAGGAATGAGATGTGATAAAATTGAGAATATGGATCATAATTAGGTAGGGGGTTGAGGAGAAGGAAAAATTCAAAAACAGAGAGAGAGAGAGAGAGAGAGAGAGAGAGAGAGAGAGAGAGAGAGAAGGAATGAGATAGTGAGAGAATGATAGAAGGTGTGAGTTGGGGGGGGTAGACATAAGGAGAGAAAGGAGACATGGACACACATGTATATAGAGAGAGAGAGATGGTGTCAAAGACAAAGGGTGGAGGGTGACTGATGGAGAGAGAGGGAGGTTATGAGAGTGAGAAACATGGAGAGGGAGGGTGAAAAGAGAATAGGGAGAGAGGGAGAAATTTGAGAGGGAGAAATGATTGGGTAGAGGGATAATGGCGCGAGGGGATGGTAATTAATGGAGAAGGGAGGGAGAGATTGATAGAGGGAGGAATAATGAGGGGGGTAAATAGAAGTTGGATAGATAGGGAGATACAGAGGGAGTTTGTGAGAGAGGGGGGGACAGAAAGAGCAGGAGAGAGATAGATTATGTCGGAGAGAGGGGGGGTGCATGAGCAAAAGAAGGAGAGGGGGAGGCATGAGAAATAGAGAGAGGGAGTGATGGAGGGAAGGATAGTGAGGGAGGTATATAGAAGGTGGAGAGAGTTTATGAGATATGGGAAGTGAGGGAGAGACACCCACACACATAGATATATAGAGAGAGGGAGGAGTGACACAAACAAAAACACACGCACGTCGCACAGACTCACACACATAGATAGAGAGATTATGTTTGAGAGAGGGAGGGAGGGGTGAGCGACAAAGAGAGAGGGGGGAGGGGTGAATGATAGAGAGATGAAAAATATCAAATATGGAGGTCCTGTGTGCAGGTTCGATGCACATAGGACCTCCATATGGGATAGTGAGGGAGGTATATAGAAGGTGGAGAGAGGATGTGAGAGAGGAGGGTGAGGGAGTGACACACACACATAGAGATAGAGAGAGGGGGAGGGACACACACACACACACACACACACACACACACACACACACACACAGATTATGTGGGAGAGAAAGTGGTAGGGGTGAGAAAATGAGACAAGGAGGGTGGAATGGAGGGAGAGAGTTATTTAGGGAGGGGCAGCGAGGGAGGTATAAAGAAGGTAGAGAGGGGTTATGAGAAATGGGGAGTGATGGAGGGACCCACGCGCACACACACACACAAATATATATATAAAGAGAGTGGGAGGTTGTGAGAGAGAGAGGGGGGAAACACACACACACATAGAGATAGAGAGAGATGGAACTTCAAAGGCGGGGAGGGCCAATGAGTAAGGCATACAGGTATAGTGAGTAAGGAACATGTGTAACAATAGGTTCCAAAAATATTCTTTAGGTATTGATTCTTGTATTTTCTCCCTTGACCATGTTGAGGCCTTAATACCCATATCTAATGCTAAAAACCTATTAAAGCCATGCTCATATTTTCTTAGAGACCAACCATACCTTGAGTAGGTCATGTGTGGTGCTTCAAGGAATTGTTCATTAACATGGGTGCCTAAAATATTCCATTATGGCCTAAGGCACAAGCATATTCCCTCAATCATGTCTGAGAGGTACCGTACCTACTTCTCAAAACAATATAATTCCACTAACATCCATATTCATAGTCCAAACATACTTATGAGATTCCATGTCTGATTTTTAAGGCATCCTTCATATCCATGGATTCCTAAAAGATTTATTTAGGTCCTAAGGCCATAGTTTCTTTCCCTAAACATGTCCATGCTCTTGAGATGCATACCTAGTGCTCAACAAATGAGGATGTGTGGTGGTCGAAGGCATCAATTTTGGCCCTAAACTATCAGCGGCTTCCTTTAAGGATAGTTAAGTACCAAATGTTCCCCCCAACCCATGTTAAAGGGCCTACTACCTGTAATTAGTGTTAAAATGTTCTAATGGCACTAGTATCCCCATTTCAAGGTAAATGATACCATGGAAGGATATATTGAGGTTGTTTAACACATTATTCTTGGCTATAGTTTCCTATAAGCATTTTCTAGGGGATAAGGCCCAAGTTTCCTCCCCTTATTATGTCTAAGGTCTTGAGACACATACATAGTACTTAGAAACCTGTAATGGTTCCAATATCACCATTCAAGTCAAAACTATCAACTTGAGAGGTCATATATGGTGATTCAAGGTGTCGTTCATGGACCTTGAGCCCTAAAAGAAGGTTTCCAACTTAAAATTAAAGATTTATGTACCAACCATGATTAACACCTTATCCTCCATATCTAATGCTAAAAAAATACTAAACATGGCCATATTCCAACTTAAAGGTTGAGGATACTGTTAAGAGATCATGTGTGTTTGTTTGAGATGTTGTTCTTCATGTTGCATGTCTATAGGATTCCTTTAGGGCCTACAGACTAGGTTTCCTGCATACTCTCTCTTAGATTAAAAATATCATAGATTGAGGTCCTATGTGCAGGTTCGATGCCTTGTTCATGAACCTCAAGCCTTAAAAAATACCTTTAGGTCATAAAGTATTGAGTTTTCTCCCCCATGCATGGTCAAGGGTCTATGAGAAAAACTTAGTTCTTAAAGCCTTCTCATGGTGTCCATATTACAACACAAAGAAATATTATGCTCTTGGGAGGTTAGGCATGGTTGTCTGAGATGTTGTTCTTGATGATGCTAAAATATTAGTATAGGTCCTCAGTATTGATGATGCAAACTATTGTTTTTATTCATTTCCCTGGCCATGCACCAAAAACAATTTTTGTGGTTCTCCATAACGCGTGCACGTTTTGCTTCTCTAAAATGCGTGTGCATTTTGCGTCTCCACAATGTATGCACATTTTGTAACTATAAAACATATGCGTGTTTTTCTTAGCCTAACCTACGTGTCATGTGATATGTCAGGCTCGGACTTAACCAAACCAAGCATTACATAATGCGAGTGCGTTATGTTTTTATGTATCATGAGCGTGTTTCTTAAAAGTAGGATTCCATCTAAAAGGTCTCTTATCTTCTTGGACACACCCTTAGTTACTTTTTTATTTTTGGTAACCTTCATTACAACATCTCCTCTATATTAGATTGTACACCACCTAGCTCATCTAGATGCAATAATAGTACAAAACTAAGATAAAAATATGGAAACAGTGTTTATCTATTTGTATTTATGATAACAGTAATTTTTAAGACATACTATGCCTATCATTATTGAAAATATAAGAGAACATATCACATGGAAATATTTTCTTTTGGAATAACTAAAAAATTTAGTTTCAATTAAAAATTTAATTGAGTTTAAAGATATAAAAAAAATTTAGAGGCAAAATATGTTTACTTAAAAATACAATGCCATTATAATGACATTTAAATATAAAAATAAATACATATAAATTGAGTTAAAAAAAATAGTTTAAAAATATATATATAAGGAAAAAGTTAAAGTTAAGGTTAGATATCCATTTTAATTCCAAATTTGTTCTGAATTGAGAAATCAGATATTTAGATGCATAAATCTCTTTAAAAGTACAAAGTACAAAGTTTTAGTTTATCATTCTTAAGAGTTAAATAATTTATTTTATTACTGTTAAGTTTGAATACTTGAACTTAATTTTTTATTTTTCATTCTTGTTACATTGTTATTAAATTTTTTACCATTGTTTCACTTGGATGACAGATAAAACTAAACATTAAAACTTAGGAATAAGTCATAAAATGTTTCGTTTGTATTACAAATTTGAAATAAAAAATTAAGCAAAATAAAGTTAGGATGTTATACGAACCAATAAAAAATAGTATATAAAATATATAATTTGAAATATTTAAAAAAAAATACTCATCATAGAAAGGTTGCAATGCTTTTGCAGAAAGAAAGATAGATTCTGAATTCACTTTAGTATGAAGGTTAAAATACAAAGCTAAATTTTAAAAAGCGTAATAATAATCCTACTTTATTACTTTTATAGTAGCATGTACCAAGTGCAACAACAATATTTTGTTCATCAATGCCATTGAGTTTAACTTTTATAAATGCCATGTATCAAGTACAGCAAATCAATTAGCTTTTTCTCATCAATGTCTTTCACTTGATGGGACTCACCTAGAACATATGCCGACACATACTTCAGGTAAAAGAAAACATTCAAAAGGATTTGTTTTCGATTGAACTTTCATTAAAAAGTTGTATTTTGTTTTGATGTGTCCATACTAACGGATCCGCGTTGAATGATGTATTTTCTTCTCATCACTGGTTTGTTTCATCTTCTCTCCACTACCTTACTCGTTTATCCAAAATGTAGTAATGGAAAGATCAACTATTGAGAGACTACAATCAAAAACAATATATCAAGGAAGATAATGTAACATACCCAAAATTTCTCAATGTAAATTCTGAGAAAATGGGTAAATTTTTTGCTTTTACTATATCCATACAAGTTAACTATGTTAATCTCTTCAGAATGTGTAATCGTATAACTGTAAACCCTATTATCATTTTCATCTATTCATATAAGAAAGTGTAAATCAATTTAATAAAGTTCCACTGAGTAGATGAGAAGAGGGCTATATTAATAACCATACTAGTACACGAATAATGATAAGACTTATACCCACCTTATACCTCAAAAAGAAAATCACATTTATCACAATTGAGAATCCGTCTAACTACAATCACTCTAATACAATTCTAGATAAGCGAATCTTATTTAAAATAGATGTCCCTTGAATGGGATAGCGATTACACATTACCTCTTTCTCTTGTTACCTTGATGTTTTTCACATCCTTGGGACATAGTTTCTGCATCCACCACTTATAGTCATGCAACCTCAACATAATATTAGAACTAGGCAAATTGAATCCATATAACAAGGTTTACTGTTAAACTACTAATTAAACAAATACACTCATAAACAATTAAATTACTATATATTTTCTCTCTAGAGCCACCCCAATGCCCTTCCATCAACGAGTCAAAGATTCTGCAACCAACACTCAATATACATATTAGCGCTATAAAACATGTAAGATGCATGATGATTTCTATAAACAAAATTAAACAGGTAAATCTTTAATGCTACTTAGGCTTGACCGATTGAAAACGTGTCTATGACTTTCCTCCCAACCATAGGCTTCATTCAACGTATATTGTTCCGTCTAAATCCACCCCCGAGC
>LPNX010198248.1:82192-108084 GCA_001517045.1 Pseudotsuga menziesii | reverse complement strand
ATATATATATATATTATTTCACATATATATTTCATAGTTATGTCCCATCCATTAATCTGTCAAATCAATACATTTATACTTATACAACCAATAGTATCTTTGCATATATCTATTCAATGCATAAACTATATATATAAAGTATTAAAACAACTCATTGCATGTTCTAACTTGTTGACAATGGAGTATCGACTCCTGACAAAGTATAATCCTTGATTCGAGATGATTATATAATTAAATATGAATATATATTACTTCACATATATATTTCATACTTAAGTTCCATTTATTAATCTATCAAATCAACACATCTATACTTATACAACAAATAGTATATTTGCATATATCTATGTAATGACCCAAACAAGGGAAAAAGTATAAATTTCCAGATCATAATAAAATAACAAATCGTAGTTAATGAAATATCAAAGTAATGTACCCAAAATTTGAAAAAAAAATAAAAATATTAGGCTAGTCATTCACTGCCTTAATTGGGCATTATTTAAACTTAAGTGGAATGTCACTCATTCTTTGTTTACTATGTTGTATTGTCGTAAGTTGTTCTTACTTCCTGCTTTCATATTTCTTTATGTGGTTATTAATGTAACACTATGTTGTCGTGATGTTGCTTACTATATTGTTATATGGTTACGCATTTATATGTATGTGTGTCATTTTGATTGCTTATTCATTGGTTATAAAGTTCGTTTACGGATTTATGAATAATTCTGACTTAACTTGTATTGTAAAGGGGTGGAGTGGCAGGACGTATTTCCTTTATAAACACCTGAAAGGTAACTGTTTCCTACTTGTCACTTCGGGGCTTAGTTAGTTCTTTTTGAACTATGGCATTTCTTTGCTTCTCACATACAGGTGCACTCGATGATGAAAACCGATTATAAAAGGGAAACAAGACATACTGCTCGTTCGTCACTAGCACTCGACTTGGATGACAACAGACTTACAATCCTAGTCTAGTGATTACTTTGTTAGTTGATATTTACGCAAGCTTGGATGTATCACTAGCCTATGTTGTACTTGTTACTGTTATTGTTTTTATGGTCTGATGACCCAGAATTATCTACTTCTATATGTTAATGTTTACATAGTATACCGTATATATGAAATTTTATAACTTAGCTCTTGTTCTATTAAAACTTGGTGTATGAGTTTTATAATACATACCACAACCCTACATGGAATATCCCATATGCCATGGACTATGGCTATACCCTAAGTATTCAATACACATGTTATGGATTATATATGCCATGGTGATTAAACGTAGATCTTTGTTGGAAGGTGGAATGAAGTATATACTATGGGTTTTGATTTAGGGTATTGGATGCTAGGGTGGTGACACTAATGAGATTTGGGATGCGTGGGTATCAAGCTTAGGGTTTGGACTATCATGATGGGTTGGGTCATTTGAATCATGGCCGGGTGAGCTCTATCTCTGGTATGGTCTATGGTGTAGAGATTTGGAGGCTGTCGGCGTTGGAAGGTATGACTTCCATACTAGTTTATCTGTGTTGTAAATGTTGTTCAGTTTGGTGTTCAAAGTATACTTCTCATCGTAGCCACGGTTTTGTTTGCAGGTTGTAGGGTTTGGGAAACACGAGTCATGGTTGTGGGTCACCCTCAGGTCAAGTCCATACCCATTTCGGGTAAGACCTGCTGTCACAAGTTTGTAAACTTGTTCCTTCTCTTGTGTGGATATCGTGAAAGAGTTTGAAACTCGTTGTTGGTTGATTTTTCTTAGTCTGGTTTTAATGGCTGTGAATGGAAAAAGGGTCCATCTGTAAATAAATTAAAGAATCAAGGATGTGTTTAAGACTCGGGGTTTTTGTTGGGGTTTAGTGCCTTCAAGATGGGACTAAATGTATTTTGGGTTTTTGGAAAATGTATACTCTATGCAATAATGTTGGCCTTGGTGAACATTCCTAGGCTCTGTGAATTCTAAATATGTTTCTGTTTTGGTATGGAGACAACACCATTGCTTGCAATGGTGCAAGGGCTTGGATAGACGACTGTGTAAACTCTTATTTTGGAATATAAAGGTGATATGTACATCATTTACACTCTGTGTGTGTCTATGGTTATGGATCTTAGCTTAGTGCTACCATGACTCTGTGTGGTCTGATAATTATTCTTTTAAGTTCTTTATATGAATTTGTTAACAACGTTGTTTTGGCCTTTGGAGCCATACCGTAGGTGGCAATGACATTCCCACCATTAGAGCTGCAATTGTTAATAGATGGATGCCATAATGTTTTTATGGTTTAATTCGCAGTTATGGTTCTTCCTATGTATTTAAATGTAAAGACCGTGGATGTGGGTGTAAACCTTCGAATGTGTGTCATTGCTAATGGCATAGTGTTGACAGGGTTTTAAGATAGTGTTTTAATGTTTTATATGCAAAGGGTCATCAACCACGAAATTGTTACAACGTGTGAATAATTTAGGGTTTAACCTCTGTGTAGAGATGTGTTGCATTATTTTTACGACATGTGTAGAGATTATAATAATGTGTTATGTATGGTTGAAGCGCTATTGTGTTTAGTAAAAGATAGTGAATCCTACATGATTCGATATGGTGACTTACAAAGGTATTATAGTGAATACCACAAGATTTTGATCCTGGGTTACGATGGTTATAAACGATGATTAATAAAATGGATTGTTGGGAATTCATGCCCATGGATTCAATCTTGGGACCTCTATTTATTTATACGATATTTTAATGTGCATAAAATGATGGGTGACATTATTATGTGGAAGTTTGCTTGGATATACGGTTTGGGTAGAAGTAATTTGTATATTAATTATATGCTTTGATTTGTATGAATGAGGCCTTAATCCTACAGACCTTAGAGATCTTTGATGGTGGAAAATTTCTATTTCATTCAATGTTTAGTATTGCTATTTGTTTAATGTAACTTCATACCATTTAAGGTCTCAATAGCTTGATTGTTTATTTGGTTTTAATGTTTATTCTTAGGTATGGAATAATTTGATTATAGTGTTGTTTATTTAAAATATAGCTTTAGACCATTAGATGTCTTCATGGGTTTAGTTTGTCATTTTAATTGTTATTTTGATTATGGTTCTATTTATACTAAACAATGGAAAATGATTTGTTTCTTAGATTCTTTATTACTCTACTTTAATCTAATGTGTTTTATAATTATGTTTCGTTTGGAGCTTATACTAATTGGTATTTTTACTTTTAATATAGGTCTGCTGGCAATATGAAATTTTCCAGTAGAATCCATAGGTAAATATATGCTTAGGCTCTGTCTTAGGTGATTCTAGGTCTTGGAATTATAATTAAAGATAGGAAATAAAATGCAGAAATAGCTTTGGAAGAACAAAACTCTTGAATATATTTAGACATGAAATGAATTGAAGAGCTAGTGTTTAGAAATAAAACATAAAATATTTATAAACAGGAAATGAATTTCAAACTTATAATAGAGAAGTAAATCATAAACCCTCAAGTCATAGAATGGAAAATAAATTGCAGACATAGATTTTAGAAGAAAATCATAAACCCTTAAGATATAGAATAGGAAATAAATGTCAGAAATAAACAAGGAAACAATATCCTAAATTTCTTAACTAGAAAACGTACTAGATAATGGAACAAAAAAATCAAGAACCTCATACCTACAAGGTGAAGCTATTCCAACGGCTGAAGACCTCCACACTCAATTACCTAGTATTAACAAATTCATAGGAAGATCTGACCTCTATATAGATAACCAAATCACTTGGAAACAACCACGTTCCACCCAACCATGACCCAAAATCATTCCTGGTTTTCGTCCAGATCCCCCCGAGATGGTTCCAACATGCAAGTAGCTTAGAGCTCCTAAGGTAAGGATTCCCTAACTGGGATATCAAATCTGAATCAGTTCTCCCTTTTTTCCTTAGGAAAATATTCTCCAAGAACTCTCTTGAGAATAAAATAGGCAGAAACAATAATTCACCAAAAAGATGAAGAGATCCCCAAGCCTCTCTTTGGCTTGGGACTTTATAGGAAGACTTTTGAGTCAAAGGGGCAGTTAAAACAAGAATCATTTGATTTCTTGATTTAACCTTTTTATCTATTTTAGGTATTTTTTAATATTTAGCTCAAGAACTTTTAACTGGTTCCTATTTGGACTTTTGTAGGTATTATACTATTTAATTTTTTTTAAGTCATAATAATAATAAACGGAGCCTCTATTTCTTTCTCATGGTTTTAACATTATCACTATGTTTACTCTTATACATACCATGTATAAAATATATAATTATATATATACTATTTGTTAACATTTCTCTTTAAGTATCATATAACATGATTCATAAACTTATGACACTTTCTTCATTAAAGTCGTCAGTTAGGTGGTTAGGTCTACTAGGATAGGAAACTCTAAAAATCCTTGCATGTTGGATTCCCTCATATAACATGGTAGTTCTTCAGTGCTTGATGCGATACAAAAATTCAAAATCTCATTTAATTACTTATAAATAAGTCGTATAAGATCAATATTTTACTCGATTCGTTTTCACTTGACATACTTAATTCTTTTCAGTAACTCCTAGCGCTTATCTAGAGCCCATACTCAATGCTAAAAACATGGAGTTACAAACCTAGTGCAATTCTAGATCTCCTCGCTCAACACTAATGGTAGTATGTATTTGTAGGATACACCTAGGGATACAATGGCTAAGGATCCAATGTTCCATAGCTTAAGCTCAACATCAAATTGGAATGCTCTAGGGATTATGCCCAACACTTCCAATTATCTTTTCATGTGCTTCATATCTTCCTGCTCAACACAAAGGTTTACATAATTCATGTGTTCCAAAGCACCTCGCTCAACACAACAAAACACTCATGTGCTCCATAGCTTCTCACTCAACACAACTTAAACACTCATGTGCTTCAAAGCTTCTCGCTTAACACAAACATTCAAATAATCATGTGCTCCAAAGCTCCTCGCTCAACATAAAACATCTCATCAATCATGTGCTTCAGGGTCCATGCCCAACACATAAAATCATACATAAAATATATGTAACTAGCTTATGTCCAATATATAAAACAAATCATCATGTTCATATGCGCATATATCAAAATAAAACATATAAGTAACATAATAATCACTGGGGATTATGCCAATAAGTGTTATTTCAAAATTGGGGATATTACATCCCTCCCCACTTAGAACAATGCCATCCCTAGTGTTCTAGGGATTCGAAATGAAATCATGAAACAAGGTGGGGTAAGCCTTTCTCATGGTGGCTTCATTATCATAAGTAGCCTTATCGGCCTCAAATTTCTTCCATTGCACTTTCAACTGGACTAAGGTGCACTTCCTGAGCTTTACCTCTCTCTTATCCAATACATGCAGAGGTTTAGGGACAAAATCCTCTTCAGGTTCCACCTGTTATAAGGACCAAGCAATCAAATGTTTAGTATCATAAACATATTTCTTTAATAAAGATACATGGAAAAATTTATGGAATCTTATGTGACTGGGTAACGCTAGATCATATGCCACTGGCCCTCTTTTAGCCAGTATCTCAAAGAATCCACAAAATCTAGGTGCTAACTTACCACACCTTCCCAAGCTCAACAAGCTTCGTTTTCCTTTTACTTTAAAGTATACATGGTATCCTATTTGATAACCTTTATCTTTTCTTTTCTTATCTGCGTAGCGTCTATAGCGATCTTGTGCTTCTTTAAGATTCACCTGGACCTTAGTAACCAATTGTTCCAAGTCCCTTAATAATTCCCTAACATCAATCGATCCACTAGGCTATCCCAAGTAACCAGTGTTCTACACTTTCGTCCATAGAGTACATCAAAGGGACTCATCCCAATGAAAGTATGGTATCCGTTTTTATAAGTAAACTCTGCAAGATGCAAATAATCTTCCCACTTGGTAGGGTTTTTCATGACATACATCCCAAGCATGTCCTTGACAATCTGGCTTACCCTTTCTGTCTTCCTGTCTATCTGCGGTTGAGAAGTAGTACTGAAGTTCAAATGCATTTCTAATATGGAGAATAAGGATCTCCAAAAGTTCCTGGTAAACTTAGTATCTCGATATGAGATGATTGCCTTGGGTATCCTGTGCAATCTAAATATATCCTTCAATAAAATATCAACAATGTGTACTACCTTGTAGGTCGACTTCACTGGAATGAAGTGTGCTGCTTTTGACAATTTGTAAACTACTACAGAGATAAAATCATTTTGTTTCTTACTCATAGGTAGACCCATAATAAAATCCATACTAATGACCTCCAACTTCCATTCTAGAATGGTTAATGGCTGCATCAACCTCGAAGGATGCTAGTGTTCAGCTTTGACCAGCTGACATTCCTGACATTTCAAACAACGATATGTCAGGCTTTAACTTAGGCCAAAAAAAGTGCCTCTTAATGGAAAATATAATCTTTTGATATCCCAAATTTCCAAAGTAGGGTGTTCGATGAAGTTCCATTAGGATGCTGGACTGAATGTCCCCTCTTTTTGGAACATACAATATCTCCTTGGAACATAACAGTCTCATTTTGTCTACCTTGTACTCTTTTTGTTATTGAAACAACTTGTCCTCTTGGACCTTCTTAAGGATTTATACATAGAAAGGGTTAACTCTGTTGGCCATTCTAATTCTCACGTGTAAATCTGAATTAGTTTGACTTAAATTGACCTCATATATCATATGAGTTTGTTGGCTCAAAGCATCAACAATATTGTTCTCTTTTCCATTTATATGATTTAGCTCAAAATGGTACTTGCTAAAGGAAGCCAACCATTTGGATTTCTTGGCATTAAGATCCGGTCGCTCAAATAAATATTTCATACTCATATTGTTTACCTTCAGAAGGAAATTCCTTCCCATGAGGTAGTGCCTCCACATCTTCAAGGCATGGATGATGGATGCTAACTCAATATCATGTGTGAGTTAGTTATACTCATGTTCTTTTAACTTTCACAATTCATAACAAATCGCGTAATTGTTCTGCAATAGGAATCCTCCGAGTTCTTCTTTGTTTGAATCCGTGCAAACAATGAAATCCCCATCGGGATCCACAATTTGTAGTATCAGTTTAGTTGTTAAAATATTTTTAAGCGTTTGAAAACTTTTGTCTTACTTGGTCGTTCATAAGAACTTATTTTCCTTCTTTTACAAAGCGGTCATGGGGAAATCTATCCTTAAGAAGTTCTCAATGAACTTTTGGTAATAACTGGAAAATCCCAAAAATGATCTAATATCGGTGACACTAGAAGGGGTGGGCCAATCTTCTATGGCTTTAATGTTTTCCGAGTCCACAACTATCCCCGTCTCAGAGATGATGTGACCCAAGTATTGTATCTATGGTTTGTAAAAATCACATTTACTAAACCTTGTGTAGATCTGGTGTTCTCGTAACAATCATAGCACTAAGAGAAGGTGTTCCTCTTTATTCTTAGATTAAAATAATATTTTGTCTATAAAGACTAAAAAAATTATCCATATATTTACTGAATATATTGTTCATCATTCACATAAAGTTCACAGGTGCATTGGTGATTCCGAATGACATCCTACAAAATCATGGTGGTTGTACCTTGGACAAAAGGCAATTTTGTGAATATCATCATGTCAAATCTGCACCTCATGGTACTCGTATCACAAATTGATCTTTGTAAAGATCTTGGCTTCTCATACTTGATAAAACAAATTATCAATCATAGGGAGTGGGTATCGGTTCTTGATAGTCATCTTTTTAAGCTGATGGTAATCGGTGCACATCTGCATCACACCATCCTTTTTCTTCATGAAAAGTATTGGTGGTCCCCAAGGGGACACACTTTGTCATATATATCCTTTCTCAATCAACTCCTGCAACTACAGTTTGAGTTCCACCAACTCTGGTGAACTCATGCAGTTAGGGGCCTCAGTTGTCCATGCTCATAGCAAATCCTAGCTTTGTGTAAGGTGGTATCAAATGTTTTAGGCATGTCCAATTCAATCCTCTCCCAAAATTTGGGAGGAAGACATCCTAAAAAATGTTGTATTTTTTCTTTCTCGTCCTTGATGTAGGGTACATAATGCAACAAATAAAAAAATATGTTAATAAAAGAATTCATATTCATGGATTTCATATGTAACTCATGAAACTCTTTCACTTTTCTATCAAAGAACCTCTTTGACATGTATTTTTCTTGAAAAATATTTCGAAACTTACTCCACCGTATTTCTCTTAACTCATCTTTATTTGTATGCTTCAAGTCTCTCCACCATCTAGCTACTTTTCCATTTAAGTTATAGATGGCTAGACGGGATTTCATTTCACTAGAGTAGTTTTGAACTCAGAAATACTTGCTCATACCTAAAATGCATTCCTTATCTTTTTCCCCTTTGTTCATCTCTCCTTTATAGTTTTGGGATTTTATTTTTTGGAACTCTTCGTGAAGATTGTCATCATTTCTCAGTTTCTTTTTGCATGAGGAAAGAGAATCATTGCTAGAAAGACTGTGATTATTTCCTTCTGAAGGTTCAGGGGTATGTTCTTATTTTCCTTCTTCTCTCGGGTTACAGGCCTGCTTAGGATAAAATTCTTTCTTGAACCTATTTATGGACTGAGTGGGTTTTCCCTGCGGGATTCCTCCCGTTATGTTTCATAGCAATGCTTCATTGATTGTTTGTTGTTCCTTCCTTTCATTGAGATTATAATCTATGAAACTCTGCAAGTCTGCTTGGAGACTTTGTATGGTTTTCATTATAGCATAATTTAGTTACACTACCAGTTCTGCTTCCTGGGTGGGGGTATTTAACTTTCGTTAGCGGCCATTATATTCTTCAGTGTTCATGAACTAAACTGTTCTTAAAATTTTTTGCAATTGCAAATTTTTAATAACAAGAAAAATTTATGTTAGTTAATAAAATTTAAAAACATACTTTATTTTCCTTGAAATGAATGTTTGGTATGCCCATTTCGTCTCTCAGTGTTGAAATTGGGCTTTGATACCACTTGTAGTGTCCCCAAAATTTGAAAGTATTTTTTTTTTTATTAGGCTAGTCATTCACTTTCTGAACTGAACATTATTTAAACTTATGCGGAATGTGTCATTCTTTGTTTAATGTGTTCTATTGTCATAAGTTGTTCTTACTTCCTTCTTTCATATTTCCTGATGTTCTTATTAATGTAATACTATGTTGGCCCGATGTTTCTTACTATCTTGTTCTATGGTTACACATTTATATGTATGTGTTTATTTTGATTTCTTACTCATTCGTTATAAAGTTTGTTTATAGAGATATGAATAATTTTGACTTAACTTGTATTGTAAAGGGGTGGAGTGGAAGGACTTGTTTCCATTATAAACACTTGAAGGTAACTGTTTTCTACTTGTCGATTTGGGGCTTACTTAGTTCTTTTTGAACTAATGCAATTCTTTTCTTGTCATGTGCAATTGCACTCGATGACGAAAACTGATTATTAAAGCGAAACAAGACATACTGCTCATTCGTCACTAACACTCTGCTTCGACGATGATAGACTTACAATCCTATTATAGTGATTACTTTGTTAGTTTATATTTATGCAAGGCTAGATGTCTCACTATCCTATGTTGTGCTGATTACTGTTACTGATTTTATGGTCTTATGACCTGGAATTATCTACTCTTGTATGTTAATGTTTACCTAGTATACTGTATATATGGCATTTTATAACTTAGCTCTTGTTTTATTAAACCTTGGTTTATAAGTTTTATAATATATACGATAGCCCTCCATGGCATATTCCATATGCCATGGATTATGGCTATACCCTAAGTATTCTATACAAATGTTACGGATTATATATGCCATGGTGATTAAACATAACTCTTTATTGGAAGGTGGCATTAACTATATACTATGGGTTTTGATTTATGGTATTGGATGACAAGGTGGAAACATTAATTATCATTGCGATGCGTGGGTCTCAAGCTTAGGGCTTCAACTATCGTGATGGGTTGGTTCATTTGCATCAGGGCTCCGTGAGCTCTGGCTCTAGTTTGTTCTGTGGCATAGAGCTTTTGAGGTTATCGGCATTGGAAGATATGACTTCCATACCGGTTTATCAGTGTTGTAAATGTTGTTCAATTTGGTGTTCAAAGCATACTTCTCATCATAGCTTGGTTTTGTTTGCAGATTGTAGGGTTTGGGAAATGCGGGTCATGGTCGTGGGTCACCCTGAGGTCAACTCCATACCCATTCCGTGTAAGCCCTGCTGTGACAAGTTTTAAAACTTGTTCCTTCTCTTGTGTGAATATCGTGACAGAGTTTGAAACTCGTCATTGGTTGATTTTTCTTAGTCTGTTTTTAATGTCTATGAATGGAAAAAGGGACTGTCTGTAGATTAATTAAAGCATCAAGGATGCATTTAAGACTTGGGGTTTCTATTGGGGTCTAACGTCTTCATGCCGAGACTAAATGTCTTTTTGGTTTTTGGAAAATGTATACTCTCTATGGTAATGTTAGCCTTGGTGAAGATTCCTAGGCTCTATGAATTGTAAATAAGTTTATGTTTTGGTATGGCAACAACATCATTGCTTGCAATGGTGCAAGGCCTTGGATACATGACTTTGTAAACTCTTATTTTGGTTTATAAAGGTGATATGTACAACATTTACATTCTGTGTGTGTTTAGGGTTATTTTACTTAGCTTAGTGCTAGTGTGACTCTGTGTGGTGTGATAATTCTTGTTTTAAGTTCTTTATATGGATTTGTTACCAACGTTTTTTTGGCCTTTGGAGCCATGCCGTAGGTGGGAATGGTGTTCGGGCCGCCATTAGAGCTGCGACTATTAATAGATGGATGAAATACCTTTTTATGGTTTAATTCATAGTTGTGGTTCTTTTTGTGTAATTAAATGTAAATACCGTGACTGCAGGTGTAACCCTTTGAATGTGTGTCATTGCTAATGGCATAGCGTTGATAGGGTTTTAAGATACTGTTTTAATGTTTTTTATGCAAAGGGCCAGAAGCCACGAAAATGGTTACAACGTGTGGATAATTTGGGGTTTAACCTCTATGTATAGATGTGTTGCATTATTTTTACAGTCTATGTAGATATTATAATAGCATGGTCTATATGGTTGAAGCACTATGGCGTTTAGTAAAAGATAATGAATCCTATAGGATTCAATATGGTGACTTGCAAAGGTATCATGGTGAATACCACAAGATTTCAATCTTGGGTCATGATGGTTATAAACAATGATTAATAAAATGGCTTGTTGGGCATTCGTTCCCACGGATTCGATCTTGTGACCCCTGTTTATTTATATGAAATTTTAATGTGCATAAAATGATGGGTGACTTTATTATGTGGAAGTTTTCTTGGATATACGATTTGGGTAGAAGTAGTTTGTATATTAATTATATGGTTTGATTTGTATGAATGAGGCCTTAAGCCTACATACCTTAGAGATCTTTGATGGTGGAAAATTGATATTTGATTCAATGTTTAGTATTACTATTTATTTAATGTCCCCTCAAACCATTTAATGTCTCGATAGCTTGACTATTTATTTGGTTTTAATGTTTATTCTTAGGTATGGAAAAGCTGTATTATAGTGTTGTTTATTTAAAATATAGCTTTAGACCATTAAAGGTCTTGATGGATTTAGTTTGGCATTTTAATTGTTATTTTTATTATCATTCTGTTTATACTAAATAATGGAAAATGATTTGTTTCTTAGATTCTATATCACTATACTTTAATATAACGTATTTTATAATTATGTTCTGTTTAGAACTTATACTAATTAGTCTTTTTATTTTATATTGTAAATTATATTTACAATATAAAATAAAAATAAATATATATTAAAGTGTTTTAAAAATTTTAACCAATACTTTTCATGATTGGTGTTCCTCCCTCATGAAGTACTCTTATTAATGCTTACATAAGAAAAGACTCATAAGCATGCGATCCCACCAACAAACAACTCCCAACACTCATCGTTACATCAATTTAATCATGTTTCTATATGCCATTCATTTTCCCTCTCGTTGGTTGTACCATAGTTTGATGTCCTTCTAAATGCATTCACCTTCAAATGTGAGAGCTTAACTCACCATTTTATGCGACATACTTTGTTTCAGAGCCCACATTTGGGAAGCAATTATGGATCAATTTGGCTCCCTATTCTTTGAGAATTTGCCCAAAACAAGAAGGCATAGAATGATGATGAATAATGCTTAGTATTAGCATTTTTGAAACATGATCTCTTCCCTAGATGAATTATGTGTGACTTCTATCACTCCAAGAGCTCCATTCGCATTACCAAGATTGTCTACATGAAAAGAACAACCCATAAAATTCCAAGTGGACCCATGAGGATGTACATGCCCAGAGTCATCAAGGAACAAAAGAGGGAAAAATATGGTTTTTTTTGGCTTGGATAAACCAATGATGAAAGCACACATTTAATAGATGGAAGATAGAATTGGGAGAGGGAACACGGTACTGTTTCCTAAGAAGTTAGAAGAGGAGCATACTCGATTAGAGGACAATCCAAGGGATGGTCGCTCAAGAGAAACAAGATATACTAAAACCTTTGCCCTACTTTGGAAAACAGAAAATATTATGGGATGCACCATTAGTGACTATCCCCATGGCCTTCTTATGGAGGAAAAATAATTTTTGAGCCTCTTAACCAAAATTGTGCATCTAGAAACTTGGTCTCAGTAGATTCTTACAAACTAGCTTACAAACAAGTTCTTTGAGCACAGAGTCCCTCCATCTCATAAGGGATTTATCTACCATAATCAATCGATGGCAGAGAACACAGGAAAGGTCTACATGAACATTGAGGAGTCAGAACCTAGAAGGTAGTTCCAATTACTATTATTTTGAATGAATCCTAATTTAACTTTCTATTACAGTTTCAAATGTTTTAGATATCATATGATCCATCTATTGATGACATGAACTTGATCAAATCTCCTTTTTTTCAGAAGTGTCATCTTGTCAGCCATTTTTTTAATGTTATCATGACCTTAGACACATGGATATCTTTACTATATTAAGTAGTTTAAACTTTGTTAAAGCATTAGTAGTATCAGTTAAAATTGGATGTTAATGTTTGAATTTTGAAGAGATGATATGTGTAGCTTTCTCTGGTAAACCATTCACCTTAACAATTATAATTCTTTTTTTATAATACAATTCCAATGCATGTGCCTTAAAAAAAATATGAAAAATTTAAATATTTATAGATATATAATATACCTAATTAAAATTTACTATGATAAAACAAAAACAAATAAAACATAAGTAGGGAATATATATAAATATATAACCTTAAAATGTTCATTTTAAAGTATATTTTAAATGTTTTAATGAATTAATATTACCTTATTATCTAAATTTAAATTTACAATTATATTTGACACTCCTTTTTAATATATCAACTATGTAGCATATACTTTAAAAGTTAAATAAACTTCTTTAAACTCATCAATGAAAATCAATTTTAATTATTTTATTGAATTCATAAATTTTAATTATTTTAATGAATTCATATTAAATTACAATTATAATTAACATTTTTTTTAATATACTTGTAACATGTAGTTTAAAAATTAAATAAACTTCTTTAAACTCATTAATGTTAAAGTTAAAAATGTAAATAATAACAAAACATTAATAAATATAATAAAAGACAAACACTCATAATAGCCATTACCTATAGGCTCCATTTGAATAAAAGAACCTTGTTAGTCCCTGCCATCGGCTAACAGGGACTCTATGAACGGCTTTGCTGTCATTTTCAATTACCTTGCATGCAAAACAAAATAAATATGAATTATTTTCCTAAGTTTGCATTTAATCATTTATAACACCGTTCAACATCTATTTGCCCACCGCTCTCTCAACCAATTAGAGAATTGAACCTCTTATTTGGCCTCTTCTCAAGGCGGGTATGATTTTCAACATCATGATATCCTAAGTTTTTAGTATAAGCTTGGTAAAAAATTACTGATATATGTTAATGCTATTACTCCCTTAGCATTAGTTTGCTAGTAATTGTTAACATTAAATGTTTGTTTAATTCCAATTCCTTGTTTCATTAAATTGCTAAGTGGTGTGATTTGTTGCAGTGCACGTCTTCCATTGCCATATGCAAAGGTAGCCTTCGTCTTCCTTTGCCAGATGCCAAGGTGGCCTTTTCTACACTTGGAGCAAACACTTGGAGCGAGCTCCTTTGCCAAATGCCAAGCAGTGTGGTTCACCAGTGTGGTTCACCATGCTAGCTCGCTCCTTTGGATACAGTGCAAGCGTCTTTCCATGCTAGCTCGCTTCTTTGCATGCAGTGCAAGTGTATTTTCCATATGGGGTATGTGCAGTCTTAAGTTCAACAGGCTCAAACTTTGGAAAGGCCAACTACCTCTGGTCCAAATCTCTCTTCATCTATCTTCATGCTGCAGCATTGTGAGGAAGAGGAAGCGGGTCCAAATCTCTCTTCATGCTACAAATCTCTCTTCATGATGCAACATCATGAGGAAGAGGAAGTTGCTGGATCCACAAACAAGCAACACGGTAAATTACAAATTACACTCAAAATCATCTCATCGTAGAAAACTAGTTGCAATATCGAAATTATTCCTTATATAGAACAAAAAATACAAACATACCAACAAAAATAATAATAATCAGAGGCAATTGCAGGATCTATAGCTCCTTGATGGGAAGCATTCTATTAGCACCAGCAGCGCTGAATGCACCTTGAACCTAACACATCTAAAGAGAAATATATGCATTGTGCAAATTTTTTCAAGCCAACGATTACCTGGTTGACCTCATTGCGAACGCCATTGAAGCAGCCTTATAATCTATACTGGTAGCAGATTCAATTCTATCCAGTTGTTTTTTCATTCAGGTAAAGCACCAGAAGTTAAACAGAAGGATCTTCATCAATATAACCATTCTTGGCTAGGCATATGTTCGTGGAGCGCCTTCAACTTCAACTGTTCGTAGCTAGTCCCGCCTTCAACTTCAACTGTTCGTAGCTAGTCCTGTTCAACTATTGGTAGCTATTCCGATGTTCGTGGAGCGTCTTCAACTATTTGAAGCTAGGCCTGTGTTCGTGGAGCTTCAACTGTAAACAAAAAATACTAGCTTCAAGTGCGTACTTGTTGTAAGGTTTCTTTGTTTTTCTGTAATTGTTGATAGCAATTTCCAGACTCTAGTTATGAATGAATCTTACACCAAGCATAATCCAGCATTCATCACAATGAAACAAACAATAAAGAGTTTTATAGACTAAGGCTATGAATCTTACACCTAACATAATCCAACATTGATAACAATGAAACAAGCTCAATTTAATCATTTAAACTCTAATACTATTTATATTACTTACGCTTAAAGAAATTCAATAACTAAACTAATAATGATCGATCCACACACATATTTACAAGAAAAAGTTGTATCAACAAACTTAAAATACTATTTTATTAAATTTGGAATCTCGAATAACACAACCCTGCACTTTGAAGTTAAACAAGCTTCTTTGCACTCATGACTAAAAAGGCAATGTAATTACAAAGCAAAGCTGCAATGTATTCATCAAACTTAAAATACTATTTTATTAAATTTGGAATCTCGAATAACACGACCCTGCACTTTGAAGTTAAACTAGCTTCTTTGCACTCATGATGGAAAAGAAACTGTAATTACAAATCAAAGCCGCAATGTATTCATCACTTTATGCTTGGATCCTTAGTAAAAAAAACTAAGAAACAAAGATACAGTTTCCAAGATGAGCTGTGTTGATTTGTGTTGTTAAGCACGATCCCAACCGAAACAAGATCTATTGGCAAGCTTAATGTTCACAGTCTATTCTCCTATAGGTAGGTGCTCACTTGCTTGATTGACTATTTGTATCATTACTAATTGCTCCTGCAAATACTCAAGGAGAACAAAAGATGTCAAGGGTATTCATGAAAGAAAATAGAAAATATAGCAGGAAAAGTTGTATAAGAAAAGTTAAGACAAATTTTTTGAATGCAAATAATTCTAGTTTCACGGCAAACAACTCTATCCCTTTGCTTTCAAAGTCTCAACTGAGAGCTAGAATCAATTGCCTAAACTTATACTTCACAGCCCAGGTTGCAACTCAATACCTTCTTGGGATGGATAGTTGATCCTTTGAATGATGTATTTAACTTGTTTTAATGGGGCGTTTAACTTGTTTTAATGAGGGGACTTTATGCTCTTGTAGGCAAGATAGGAGCTGCCATTTTTGGATCTTTCTATCCACTTATTGCATTCATCATTATGCACATTGAAAAGGCATATTCTAGAGTACATTTGAATACAAGTACTTACAAATAAAATAGATCAATTTATCCAACCTGGTTCTAGTAGTGTTTCCCTTGTCCTCATAGGGTTAAGCCTAAATTGGAAAACACTAAATTCGCTAAAGAAAAAATGAGGTCGAGACCAAATCGAGGGTTTTAGGATAAAAAAAGACTATAATGACATGGAAACTCGGAGCAATGGTAACCAGGCAAGGACATGAGAGATGGTGGATGAAATCCCTCCCTGAGAGACTAAGTTTCAATGCCACTTCAGAGACTTGTTTTTTTTATTCAAAAAACATTGTTAAAAATGCATTACCTCGACTTTTGTTCGACTTGCTCTAAGGTTTGAAAGCTGATGGCACCAATTTCGAGCCATGACTACATGATTTGCATAGTGCTCGCCCTAAACGATGTGTGCATGGTTCAAGAATAACAACGACTACTGTGTATGGTAGCAACCAAGTGCTGAAGAGATTTTCCATTGCTGAACTACTTAATCTACCAATGCTATAAGATAATATCAAACACTACCAATGCTCTAAGGTAGTATCACACATGCTAAGGTAATTTTGGCCATGAAATCCTCCACTATCCAAATTAGTGATGGCGTTCTTCTCAAAAATTTAAAAACAGTGCACTCTTCCACTTTTAATTACTCAATGTATTATGTAAACAAACATGGTAATGATGGATTGATAGAGAAGATTACACCTGGGCAACGAATGTGTGCATGGACTCTAGTTGTCTATCTTTTTGTAATCTAAGGTAAGATTGAGACATATCAACCGGTACTTAATCACGTCATTAAGTCTAAATGCAAAGCCCAAGGTTGCATTACATAAAGTAAGATTGAGACATATCAATTGGTACTTAATCACATCCTTAAGTCTTGATGGGAAGCCCGAGGTTGCATTACATACAGTGGAAGACTATGTTCATATTTCGGTGCCTCTAACTTACAATGTACATTGTTTAGAGCAAGTATTTATACACATTTAATGTCCTGAATGTGCACAGGTCGACTGTTCCAACCACCAGTTGTGATATTGTAGTGTGGGTACCATCATCACTTTTAATTTCCCTTTGTCTCGGCCTACACTACCACTTTGGATGAACTCTTTTGTCTTGGCCGACACTGCCACCTCGTTCTAGTTTTTGGGACGCATCCTCGCTAGTGGGTTCTTGGGATTGAAGCTTTTAATTGTTACCTCATGGTTCTATTGTGTTGAGAAGCCATTACTGAACCATTTCCATTGGTCTAATCTGGTCCAATCAAGCGAGTATAATAGTTTAAGTAACCTAACTCTTCCATACAAATAAGTATAGTTTGAATCTGTTCCCTGTGACTTGTCATATTTAGTTGGGCTAGTTATAATACTGACCTTGTACTGCTATTATATTAGGCTGGATTCATAGCCATTGGTCTGGTTGAAGATGTCAAGCCATAGTATGGTTGAACCAATTACCACACAATATAATAGGCTCCTTAAACTGGGATAAAAAATGGCACATTCTAAGCTCAACTGGATCTATTGAATAAACTAGTTTAATACACTGTTACATCTACTTATCGAATTTGAAAATCAAGTAGTTGATTCCATTCAACCACATATCATAAATGATATGTCTATAGAGTATGTCTTATGTTTAGCAACATGTCTTATGTTTAGAACATTTGTCTAATGCTAAGTATTAGATGTCGATTAGCCTTTTGCAGGATTGTATGCGTGTTAGGGGCATTGTTTTTCCAAGGCATGTATCTTATAATAAGTCTTAATAACATACCTGGGTTAGCCGCTAATAAAGGTGTGATAAGCGAATACTGGCAGCAATAGTGTCCATGACCTTTCATAACTAGCAGCGTGATTGATGCTCGCAGTGATGTGGAGAGGAGGTGAATAAGCAACAATTTTGTGACATTTTGAACTCTAGATCATAGATCTGCTTCACTCTTCTTCACGTGAGGTTCAATGCACACGAATCAAAGATGACTGAATTAAACTGTGATAGCTCAATGCAGTAGTATCTCCATCATTTCAAGATCCTATTGGATCATTGCACAGACAACACTCCAAGGATACCAGAGTGCACACATCATCAACACACAGAGAACATCATCTGGTTCACACTGTCGCACGTTGTTTTCTAGCTTTAATATGTTCCGTTACAAGCACTTTCTCTCAGAATCTGTCACAATGAAATTTAGTCATTGATGAATAGCTTCACAACTTAGGACATTCATCATTTATTTTTCTGCTGTCCTTTCTCTGCTAGTATTTTCAATTATTTTGTGGTTAAATTCAAGTGCTCTTTCCCAGTCTTTAACTTTGTCCATTCCTTTTTGGACCAATGGTTCTCCTCTACTGCGCGATCAGCTCCCTTCAGATACATTCCATTGTTCATTCTTTGGGGAATCTGGCTTCTTCGGAATCATGGCTTATTTGAAAACAGAAAACCATCCTTCTCAGCTCTGATTTCCAGGGTTGAAGGATTGGTCTATTCTTTCCCTGTGCCGATTATTTCACATAAATCCCATAATCCTGGTCCTGCTCCATTAAAAAGCTTTCCTTGCAGTTACTTTGATGGAGCTACTGCGGAAAATATTGGAGGCGCAGGTTTTGTGATATTTATCAATGACTCTCACTTCTTCAGTTTTTCTATGGGATGTGGAAGTAGTACAAATACCAGAGCAGAATTATTGGCAGTTTGGGCTCTTCTAAGAGTTGGCTTAATGATGGGAATTCCCTTGCAGTTGATATATGGTGACTCCATGGTTATAATTTCCTGTCTTAATATAATTTCAACACTTGATGTACCATCACTGATGCATTGGTGTTCTGACATAAGATATTTGATTCAGTTGGCCCCTCCAGTGATCTTTAAACACACTTTTCGTGAGCATAATTCGCTGGCAGATGAAATTTCAAAAATAGCTTTGCATTTGGATATGGGATTTGTTTCTTATTCAGAAACAATGGATGGTTTGGTTATTAACCAAGGCAGTCTTGATCTATTTTAGTTGTAGTTGATTCTTTGTTTTTTAGCTTATGATTCAGCAGTTGAGGATATATTTCTTGAGGTACCTATTAGAGTCTACTCTGTCAGCATGTTTTTGCTCTGAAATGTTTGTTTAAAGTTCACTTCAGATTATTATTAGTATTTCTGACCTGATTTCTTCAGGGATGATGAGGAAAGTCTGCTACGAACATACTTTTTTTCTCATTTTGATGCTCTGTATATGTCATTATTACATGCATGAGATGGACCTGTTTATCAGTCATCATATTGATATGTAAATGATGTCTTTTGATTCAATAGAATAACAAAGACTGGTATTTTTTCCTCTGAAAAAAAAATTTGATTAAAGACATGGCCATTACCTATATGCATCATTTGAATGCTTAAGTTGAATGGAAGAACGTTATTGGGTTATTATTTTTATTGGGTAATTAAAGATCAACACTCATCATCATGGCCATTACCCATAAGCTCCATATGAATGCAAGAACCTTATAGTGTTATTATTTTTATTGGGGTGTTTGAGTTTGTCGCCAAGGAATGATCATGAGGCCATTAAGAAATTCATATATTTAGACAGGTGCACGACCAATGTTTCGAGCACATTTGAAATTGTTTTTGAATTTGCCTTCTTGGGATTTTAGGCATGTCATGTAGAACTTCACTTATGTTTATTATTATATCATGTATTGGATGTAGGTTCGGCCTCTTGTAATTCAATTAAGGGCTTTGTTTCTCATGGAATAAGAACTATCATGATCCAAATTCCTCGAGAACTATTTCCATGGTCTGGGATGCTAAGGAAAAGGTGATATATTATATGCTTATGTTTATTTTGGCTCAACCTTACACTTTGAAATATGGGTTATTCATCTTTCAACGAGGTATGAGGAAAGTTACAACTCCATACTCTAGAGTGAAGGGGATCGATACAATAGAGTTCGGGAAAACCCATAAGGTGGTAATTATGAGAAATTTACAAACCAAGCAAGTTTCTTGGGGTGCGAAAATATTTAATTTCAAAATTTGATAGGGTCACATGCATATAAAAAGTGAAATTTATATTATATAATTTTAAGGGGAACATATATAACACAAAATGTATATGTAATATTGTTGATTTAATTAAGGGGCTTCGTACGCAATGCGTAAATATGTAAAATAAAGATAATATATGCATTGTCTAAAACATGTGAAATGATTAGGATCTTCTATCTTATAAGGATTTATTGTATAATATATCTTGGATTTATTGTATAATATATCTTTGTTTTACATATTGGAGGTGTGTTCTATTTTTATATTGTTTGATTTGGTTTTTATTCTTGTGTCTTATGATAGTTTAAGAATTTGGTTCATATCATTTGGCATCAGAGTTTGGATGTTTCCAAAATGAGTCATGTTATCTGCTAAATAAATTAATATTCAGTAGGTCAAACTTAGAAAATTAATTTTTTGTATAGTGATCAAGATTTCAAGGCACATTATGAAATATGTTGGTATGTTTAACCAAGTTGGAATGCCTTATGCTCTGTTTTTCCATAAAAAATCAAAGTTTAGCTTTCGGTGGCTTAGGCAAACTTCTCAACAGTTCATTAGCCACTGAAAAGCCTAGCTTTCGGCAGCTTAAGAGTTTGGTCCAGGAATACATTAACAACCGAAAGCTTATTAACTACATTTTTTGAATATAATTTTGCAGAAAAGCCTTCGGTGGCTTAGGAAAACTTCTCAACGGTTCATTAGCCACTGAAAAGCCCAGCTTTCGACAGCTAAAAACTGGATCCAAGATTACCTTAACCACCAAAAGCGCCAAAAGAAGAAAACGGTTAGTACATCCATCAAAATCAACCATCATTGGCATGAGAAGCGCCATTATCGAGCACTTAACCACCGAAAAGATTGGGACTGCGAAAAAAATCATGAGTTGGTAAAGAAAAGGTCGTTATGAAACTGAAGTGATGGATAAGAGACCCAAACCCTAGCTACCCTCCACCTGTCCTGTGATTATACTCGAACCACCACAAAATGTTAAGTCCTAGTTAAAAAAATCACTGCATTGGCCATCTCACAGTTCTCCTCAGAACTGACTATCCCCCTGCTCAAGTACCAATTATTGATCAGCCCCTCAAAATCAGCACCCTCTCCTTAGTCGATTCCATATTTTCTTGCATGCAGCCTCGCTGATCCAAGCCCTTCCTGAATCTAGCATGATAATCTCCTTCCAACAGGGTTTGAATTTTGGTTTTTTGCAGGTACAAGGAGAGCAGTCCAAGAATGAAGAAAGGAGGAGGACCTGCCCTCAGACAGGAATTGGGGGACATTGGCTATCTCGAGTCACACCCATAGGTGTGCTGATCCTTCAAAGATGTAGGTTGTTATAGGTTCTATGAGAAAATTCATGGATCCCACCAGCAAGTGGCAGAAGCCTTTGCTTTCTCTTTTGATGGCTCAAAGTCATTGATAGGCAAAGAAGAGTTCCAGGTTGATGAAGCCCTAATAGCAGAAGTAGTAGAACTTCCAAGGACTGGGGAGAAATGGTTCAAGACCACCATCACGAAGGATGTGGAATTCAGGTCTTACTTGAATCCTGCACACAAGAATGTAGTATGGAAGAAAAGCATACCTTCAACCTGGCTTGAGGAGAAGTGGCAGCAATTATTGAAAGCAATCCTGGTTTATATAACTTGTGAAGGCAGGTATAACAGGGTGATGATATACCACTTTAAATTGATGAATCATTTCATGGATAGGAGCCCACTGAACCTACCTTTCTACCTACACAAGAGCCTGACCAAGATGGCCCATCAAGTCAAAGCCCAACCCACCAAAATTGTAGGAAGGGTATCCCATGATGGCCTGATAAATATCATTATCCAAGAACTACTGCAAAGAATAAAAATAGCATGGACATACTTCTTATTTTGAAATGAGTTTGAGAGAGGCTTGCAGCTAGAAGAAAAAGGAAAGTCTCATTCAAAGAAGTCTACCACTCCCAGGAGTGGCAAGAGGAAGAGAAGGGCCATCTCACCAGTGGCAGTGGATCAGCCCTCTCCAACTCCCGAGACCAACAGAACCAAGAGAAATCCAGATTTTAGTGGAAAGGAGGAGGAGGCTCTAGCATAAGGTAAAAATGTACTTAACCTACCTTACTGAGACTCTGAAGAAGAAGAAGGGTAGGAAGTTGACCTAACAAAGCAGGTTACAACAAAACATGAGGATTTTCCCTCACCTACAGCAAGGGAGCGTAAAGATGAACCAATGGCAGAGACTTACTCTAGCAAACCTAGCTCATAGAGAATTAACCAGCTATTAGGGAAAATATATGAACTAGAGGTCTTAGAGAGAGAGATCAAAAGAAATAATGCAAGATTAACCAAGAAAAATACTGAATTGCATAATTCTCTTCTAGAAATAAGAGGGATGTATATCCTGCAGCATAAAGGGAATTTGAGATTAATGAAGGAAAACTCCAGGCTCTATAGGATGATCAAACTGTCGAGGTTGCAGAAGAAAAATTCAAACCCTATCTCTCAAGCTCACCTTGCACTAGAAACCCTAGCAGAGGCAGCAATAAGCCTTCAGAATCTGAAGGAACCCCATGATGCTACTATTATTCCAAACCCTATACAGGTTGAAGAAATACCATAAGGACAGAAGTAAAGTTATAAAAGGGTGATTAAAAGACTAATTAAAATTTTGCAGAAATAGAGTGTTCAGTGGCTTAGGAGAATGCAACACCTATTCATTAGCCACTGAAAGCGGAGCTTTCGGCAACTTATAGACCCAGAATTTTGTTTACTTAACCAACAAAATCATAAAAATAGTGCAGAAAGACTTGATTCCACAAAGAACCAATTTTGATTGATCCAGACACCTTAGGGATGAGTTATGAAGTTGAAGATTAATTAAAGGCACCAGTAGATTGGGTTTGTTCCAGTTTTGAAGGTGCCAGCGAGGTGAAAGGGTCACAAACCCTACCTACTTTCGAAAAACCATGACTTATCTGTTAGATAACAGGGCCTAGTTCTACTTCAGTGATCACTACAGTTGTTAAAGAGTTAAAGGAGTGAACAAGTGTTAGTTAAATAGACTAGCACTTAAATTACAGTTTTTGACCTGATTTTTTAAAAAACAGTTATGCTATCTATTTTTAGTAAATCAGATCCAACTTTTCAAGATCTGAAATAAACTTTGAAAAGGCTATAAATCCTAGGACTAATGTTGAAGCAAGGCATTCGACTTCAAATACTTTTAGACCCTTACTGTTATCAAGATTCTCATATTATTCATCATTTAATATAAGCTCTTTTGCCATTATATGTTCAGGTTCCATCTCTTTTTTGTTCTGTACTTGTGCTTGGATGTTTGATTCAGGTTTATTCTTTTTGTCTAATACCAGATGGCTATCATCCTATCTATGTGTTGATGAGTTGAATTGCAAGTATTTTTCCTTGTTATTATTAGCCATTCATATGTGATTTCTTTATATATGAATTTGTCAGCATAATGAGTTCTCCATTTATTCAGCTTATTATCAACCCTCTGAACGTTGATAGTTAGAAGCCTTATATATTTGATTGATTTTTATGCATGTCTTGAGTGAATAAGGTTTTATAGGTTATTTGAATTGATCCATTTAGTAAACCATTGAAGAAACATTGAAGTTACCAGGCATCCTCGAGCTACAACCTATAGGAGTTTCCTAGAGAGCTAACAAGTCATCTTGCAATTTTCGTTGTAGATATATTTTTTTGGATGTATCAAATTAAAAACATGCAAATCACTTAGAGGACATAGAAAAAGTTATAAATGCTATGAATTTTAGGTCTGGATCATTATAGGTTTGGAATATACCTCATGGAAGTAAGGGTTTTTACTAGGGAAAAAACTAGTCTCAAAAGGTGTTATGGGTAAAACAATTATTTCTAAAACTTAAGAGATATGAAAATTGAGTGACACATGTTGCATAAAAAATAATCAGATTGCATTTTCATGGTATGTGTTATAGCTCAAAATGACACATCTCTTCCTGTGACAACTTTACCATGATTTTTTCGCATGTTGACACTTCCACGGCGACACTTCATGAAAGTCATTGAAAAAACACCTAACTTGGAGGACCCAAATCTTGAGCTATGTAATTTCATTTGACCTCACCTCTATATGGTTGGTAAGATATTTCAGTTAGCTAAAACTTTCTACAAGACACCAAAGTCTAAAAATGCCTAGAAATACCCTAAAAATGAGATTTTTGGATGTATACGTGAGTTTCCTTAAGGAAACCCGTGTACGTACACGAATTGTTATATATAATAATCACGTATGCCTTAAATATGTGAATTTCTGGATTGCAACCCACGTATACCTACTCGTGTAAGAGACTGTTGTCTCTGCAACTCACGTACGCCTCCTGAAAATATAAAAAAAATATGTATTCCAAAATTCGAGTAGTTTGGGTAGTTATGCAACTGACTCCTTCAGTTGTAACTACTTTGTCTTCAACCTTAACTCCTCATAAGGCATATAAATAGAGGTAGGGAGGTCCATGAGAGGAGACTTGAATCTTTTCATTGTTATGCTGGAGGATTTGGAGCTCTCTTTGCCCACACCTTTACCCTAGAAGCATTCTCCTTGTGTTGCAGAGCTTGGAGGCTGAGTTCCTTGGAGAAGAGAAGAAACTGAACCAAATCAAGGTTTCGTGGGGTGCCGAACTTGAAGAAAATGTATACTTGTACTTGTTTTCAAGATTAGTAAAGATGTGATGTCCTTCTTCTTCCCAAATTATTGTTCAATGTGTGATTGAATCTTTGTTTATGATCATATGCTTATGTTAATCAGAATAGTTTCTTTTATTATTTGATTATCATTACTTTATATGTGGTCATATTGGTTTGAGGAAGGTATAATTCCTTTTGTAGGTCTCTTGGAGCAAGAGGAGTAAGAGGAGCCAGAAGAGGATTGAAGGGCTGCTTGGATGAAGCTTCGTTTGGCTAACGTATGAACCATTCTAATCTCTAAATCTTGTTTATATTTACTTGCAAAACCATTTGCATCCACCTTTCAACCTCGGTACATTGATGTCGTCTTAAACCCTAGCCATATGATACTTTCCTTTACAATAGAACTGGCGACTCCACTGGGGAGAACCTTGTCTATTTGGGGTTTCTCTATTTTTCTTCCAGCCTTTTTTAAGGTTTTAGGTCCTTCTTACAAGTTAGGAACACCTTTTGCGTCTGTTGGAACACCTTTCCTACCTTCCTAGGTCAGTTTTTTACCCTTTTTGTGCTTTTTGTAATGCATACGCAACTTTCAAGCTAAACAATCGCATGTTGGTGTTGTATATGCGACTTGCACTACCTGCAACCTGTGTGTCATACATGACCTACCTTAAGGAAACTCGCGTATGAACCTGAATTTGTGTTCTTTCATCATTTTTTAGGGGTTTTGGGTGATTTGAGGGTTGCTTGTAGGGTCTTCAAGGGTCCTCTACATGTACATGACTCCTAAAAAGTTGTCTTGTCTCTT
>LPNX010198248.1:0-81901 GCA_001517045.1 Pseudotsuga menziesii | reverse complement strand
CACATAAGTTTCACACCATTTACCCTCTGACTAAAAACAACCTTTTAAAATAAATGATATAATTTAAAAAATTATTAGTAAGTTTTATTTTATAGGGTCATACACCAACTAGCTCAGGCTAGAATTGTGGGGTAGGGAGTTTAAACTCCCCACAAGTGTTAAAATTCAGATCTAGTTGGCCAATCACTAGGTAAACCCTTTTCTATGTTGATTGTATCTGGGAAGCTCCTCTCAAATGGGAGTTAAGTACGAGCCCGTGTGGAGACTTGGACTGAGGAGATAACCCTCTGATTCCTTGTCAAAGCGTAGACCAAGGGTTTTGCGCATCTAGGGATTCTGTCTTAGATAGGGTTTCGGGCTTCGCTACCCTACCCATGCTTACCAACCAGGCTTGCGACTGTCCCCCAAGACTTTCAATATAGTTAAGGTAGCCTTTAGTCTTTTTGGACATCTAGGGTTCATACACAGGTACACCGGAAGGTTATTTCTGGTTGACCTTGGATGGGCTTCGAAGGTAACCCTGGTAGAAGGTGTGGGAGGGCGGTGGGTGATTCCCCCGCTTGTGCCTAAGAACATCTGTAGGGATGCGAAGTAACTATCTATCAAATTTCTTATGGAAAGCATATCTTATACCTATTTGTTTGTTTGGCTTTAGGAATTTTTAGTGAGTGTTTTGTGGTTTGTCTATACTTAGTGTGCCTTTAGGTGTGTGCTTTGTAATTTTGGTTGTCTATCAACCTTAGACTTTGTCTCCTAGTTTGAAACTATGGATAACACCCCTTTGAACACCAACCAAGAGATCCCCATGCTGGGAACTCCTTGTACTATTCCTCTCACAGGAAATGTTGGTGTTCCCTTGATGGCCACCCTGAATCTTCCTGGATTCACCCTAGGGCTACCGGTGTGCTTGTTTCCCACTCCAACTATCCTGAATGCTCCTGGTGCTTCTCAAGTAAGCTCCTTATATCAAGAGCATCAAAGTACTCCTTCCCCTTCACCTATAGTTGATTCTCCTTCTCCTTCTACCTCATGCGGTGAAAGTACTGATACTAGTAACCGACAGTCTAAAAGGAGTAAAAGAAGGAGGAATAGGAAGAAGGCACAGAAGAAAGGGGGCACCTATTCAACCTTTGCAATTCAAGTTGAACCTCAGCACCCAGCCTATGTAGTTCATGCTGGGGGCACCTATCCAACCTCTGCAGGTCATGTTGGATCTAAGCACTCAACCTCTGCAAGTCAAGTTGATCTTCACCATCCAACATTTGTTGATCATGCCAACCTTTCCAGGTCACGTTGGATCCAATCAGTCACCCTCTGTAGTTCATGCTAAGGGAACCCATTCAACCTCTGATGATCAAGTTGAACCTCCATATCCAACCTCTGCAAGTCATGTTGGATCCATCCTCCCAGCCTCTGTAGTTCATGCTAGGGGCACACACTCAACTGCTGCAAAGCATGTTGATCCTAGCCATTCAGCCTCTATTGTTCATGCTAGTGGTTCCTATTTAACCTCTGCAGGTAATGTTGGACCCAATCTCTTAGCCATTGCAAGTCATGCTGGGGGCAGTCTCTCAGCCTATGCAAGTCATGCTGGGGGTAGTCTTTCAGCCTCTTGGTTCATGCTGGAGATAATCAGTCAGCCACTGCAAGTCATGCTGACATTGTTGAAAAGACTAATTGTTCAAAACACAATCCCAAGTTTCCTTGTAAGCTTTGTGAGGCAAAGCACCTTACTTATAAATGCCCTTCTATCATGGAGGTGCGAAGAGTTTGGTTTCATGGTCATCGCATTTTTGAACATCTTGAAGATTTTCAACAACCAACCTCTCTTAGTCAGGTTGGACCTAGTCACCCAGCCTCTAGTGGTCATGCTGGGGGAAAAATCTGATCCTCTGTAGGTCATGCTGAGAGAAAACAGTCAGCCACTACTAGTCATGTTGACACCATTGAGAAAACTGGTCATTCAAAGTGCAAACTTAAGTTCCCTTGTAAGCTATGTGAGGGAGATCATCTTACTCAGCAGTGCCCTGCTATTGTAGAGGTGCAAAGAGTGTGGTCCGAGACTCAAGAATTTCCTTCTCCCGAACAACCTATAGTTTCTCAACAACCTACTCAACCTTTGGTTGATCAAGTGGTCAAACCAATATCAGCTTTGGTTGATCCCACTCTTCGTTTGGAGAGTAATCCTGATGTGATTGAACCAATGTCATCTTTGGTCAATTCCATTCTCCCTTCGGAGAGTGACTTTCACGAAGCAATTGAATCGATTCCATTCTTGATCAATCCCACTCTTCTTTCAGAGAGTGAAGTGTCTGCTAGTAACATTTTATTCACTGCCAGTTCAAAACTTACTGAACAAGGGGGCACTGAACTCACTTTAGATCAACCCCCACTAAGCTCTCGGATTGCTTGCTTTGATTGGGATAGCCTGGTTGAGCCGTGCCTTCCTTCTAATGTACCTCTCCAGATAAAGGTCAAAGTTGAACCATACATGATTGCTCATTGTATTTTTTATGAAGGAGCTTTAGTTAGTATCTTGTCTACTTGTGCTTGGTGAGGCATGGGATCTCCTAGCCTTGTATCGACTGCTAGTCAGTTACTGGTGTTTGATAGAAGAACTTGTATAGCCTTGGGAATTCTTGCTCAAACACCTGTTACTTTGGGTGGGAAGACCGTCTTAGTTGACTTCATGGTGATAGAAGACCCCTTGGATTTCAATATGCTCCTTGGACGTGATTATGTCTATGCCATGCAAGCTATGGTGTCAACTTTCTTTCATGTGATGTACTTTAATCATGGTGAATAAATTGTCACTATCGATCGGTTGGATTTTCTTGATCCATCTCCTGACCCAGCTAGTCTTTCCTTTATTGATTCCCAGTGTTTCTATAGACACTACCTCGCCGCAGGTGAGTTATGTGGCCTCATGTCCTTTGCGTTCAATTGCTACTGAGAAGTAGGCTCTTTTTTCATGCTTACCTTCTTGGGACTTGGTCCCAGGAGTTGACCAGGTGAGTCATCCTATATAGACTGTAGGCCCTAATCTCCACTCTATCAATCCATTTGAAAGTTTAGACATGTGTCCTATCTCAAATGATCTCCTTCCTTCGGATGAAGTCTTCCTAGAGTCTTTGATACACTCTGACCTTCTTTTGGTTGTTGGTTCAGTTGTGACTAAGTCTAACCCTGATTTTCCTAGTAAGCCTAGCCTTTCTTTTTATGTTGGTCTTGTTGAGTATTTTGACTCTTCCTTTGAACAACAAGTCAGTGATCATGATGAGTTTGATTTTTCTTATGAATTTTTAAACTCCAATGATACTAAGTTTGTTCCTATAGACTCTATATCCCTTGTTTATTTTTTCTCTCCTTCTGAGGTTGATCTTACTAATTATAAACCCTCAAGCCTTGGTGCTATAGAATCTTCTTCAGTGGATTCTGCCTTGACTTCACCTTTTGTAGAAGATAGTAAAGTCACATGTGTTTCTCCCAAAGTGACCTGCATCGGATATTTTCTTCTAAATGTGATTCTGATGTTTTTGCTTCTCAGAGACAGGATTCTTAGTTGGATTCACAACTGTTTAATGGCCTTGTCTTATTGTTCAAGTTGTAACTCCATTTGCATGTGCCCTGCTTGCACTTATGAGCCTGATGCTGGCTTCCATTCTTTTATCTCGTTTTGTAAGCCCTCATCTTTGTTCTCATCGTTGCTAAGCCTTGTATCATTTTGCCTTTGCAACTTGAAACCTTTCACCTTGAGGAGACGTTCCCCAAGTGTCTTTACCTTGCTCACATTCCTTGCATTATGCATAGGTTTGTTCCTCGTGCTGGGAACTAGTTTCACTTTCCTCTGACACTGGTATCCTCGCATTTAGAGCATTCCTTTTGCTCTCCTTCGAGCTCATTAAAAACAGTAAGGAGGCCACAAGTTGACTTTTTTGGACTCGTTAAAAATTCACGGGAAAGATATTGAGTTTCTTTAGGCCCAGGTTTGGCTCCTCAAAATAGACTTGACTACTGAGTAAACTTGTTTGTTCAGGCTCGTTAAGAATATGTGAATGGGCATCCACATTGGTGGTAGGTATCACTTTCTAGGACCATGTAGAATAATACAAGAAAGGAATACTCTCTTTTCTTTGGAATTGAGAAGAGTATTCTCAGGCATAGGTTTATCACTTTTCCGGACCAGAGGCACTAAACTTACGGAAAAGGAACCCTCGGTATGAGCTTAGTTTTCTTTTTTTTGTGCTTTGGACCTAAACATGAAAAATATTTCGAGTGTACTTTATGTCTTTTCCATGCTCATTAAACCCTAAAGAACAAAGCATCGAGTTTATTGTTGTAATCCCCATTTCTTGTAATCAAATGGATCTTTCCGAGTGATCTTTCCTTCCTTCACACTTGTAAAACTCAGGCTATATGTTGCTTTTGAAGGAGCATTGGGTAGGTGCTAATTTAACCTTTTTCAGACATTCCTGACTAAATAAGAAAAAGGTGCGCCTTACTTCTTCGGAAGCTAAGAGAGTTCTTTTGTGGTTTGTTTCATACTTTTCCGGCCTCAGGAGACTAAATTGGATGAAAAAGTTCCTCCCTAGAGTCTTCTTTGGATTTTCCAGACTCTCTAAACTATGAAAACACTGTTGAGCATGTACTAGTTCGGGCTTGTAAAATCCACGAATCAGTGCTTTATCAAGCATTCTTCAGTCTCTTCTTTGATCTTGCCAAAAATGAAGATGGTCCTAAGTTTGCTTTCTTGGACTCGTTAAACCTTTACAAGAAAGAGGGGAAGGGAAGTTCATTCACATGTTTTTTACATCATAGTAGCAAGTCTTGTTTCCTTGAACAAAGCACCAGTTTTGAGTCTATCAATAGTTGGGTCCTAGTGTTTTGACCTTAACCCGATTCAGAGTTTTTTACTCCTCTCGTTGGTTTCTTTTCCAATTATATGGGGAATCTATCAATGTCTCCTAAATTGTAGATTTGTGTCATTGGTCCTTTTGTGTTGTGCTCACTATTCAAGGATTAAACCTTTGTCATCCATTCTATAGTTTCCTTGACCTTTTGTGTCAGCCATTCCCTGGTATCAGTTCATTACATCATGTCTTCAGCATTTCTTGTCGTGAAATTCAGTACCAATTCTAGATCCAATTAGTCTTTGATTTACCTCGTGTTGGATGATGAAGGATGTGCTAATGCCTTCCTTCCAACGGATCTCTTCCTATCAACTGCAACACATCTTGCTCTGGGGATGAGATTTAGACTTTTATGATAGTACCTTGGGGATTGCAGTCATCAGTTGCAATTTCCCTCGCTATTGGGTAGTGGGAATACCTTAATGTCTTTTACTCGATGGATTCTTCAAGTGTTCGACTTCAAGTCCTTATATTCACACTTGTTAGAATGTACTAGGTGCCTTGGGGACCATTTTCATTAATGGTGGATTCCCTCGCGTTTGTTAACGGTTCTCATTATTGACCTGTAATCAAATGGTTTCCTCCATGTTCAAATTCAACTCCTTTATTTGCATGGTTAGGATTCGTACCTTTTGGGCAGTTTGGATTGAAGACCTTGGGCTTATCATAGCATCACCATTTTGTTATTACCCAAGTTGCGCAGGACCTTGTTACACTTTATATGACATTTTGCTGAGACATAGATCCACCTTGTATTTTTGTGGCTATGATCGATTGTCGAGTATGGATCCGCCTTGTTCATTTGTGGCAATGACTCCTTTAGATTCGATATGGCACCTTTTTGCACATTGAGTGACCATGAGAGTTTCATCAGTTATACATATGTTGTATCTGCCTGTATCTTTATTGTGATGATTTGTATATGGACTTGTATGTAACAGAGATCAACTTTGTCTGGCATCTATCTCTTTTTAGGTACCTTTGTTCGATCCTTTTGATTTTAGATTCTCCGCTGTCTCCATACTTAGATGTTTCCTTTATAATGTATTTCGGCTATTGTCTTCTCCTCTAACCTCATACACTAGGGGGCATCTGTTATAGGTCAAAATGACACATCTCTGCCAGTGACCACTTTCCCATGATTCCATCGCATGTCGACAATTCCATGACGACACTTCATGAAAGTCACTGAAAGTCATTGAAAAAACACCTAACTTGGAGGACAAATATATTGGGTTCTATAAATCTGTTTGACCTCATTTCTACACCTTTGGAAATATAATTTAGTTAGCTAAAACTTTCTAGAATACACCAAAGTCTGAAAATGCCTTGAAATACCCTAAAAATGGGATTTTTTGATGTATACATGAGTTTCCTTAGGTAAACCCGTGGACGTACGTGACTTGTTATATATAATACTTGCATACACCTTAAATACATGACTTTCTACAAAGAAACCTGCGTATACCTCCTCGTGTATGCGACTATTGTCTCTGCAATCCGCGTATGCCTCCTGAAAATGTCAAAAAAGTACATATTTTGAAATTCGGGTAGTTTGGGTAGTTATGCAACCAACTCCTTCAGTTGTAACTACTTTGTCTTTGACCCTAACTCCTCATAAAGAATATAAATAGAGGTAGGGAGGTCCATGAGAGGATACTTGAATCTTTGCATTGTTATGCTGGAGGATTTGGAGCTCTCTTTTCCCACACCTTTTCCCTAGAAGCATTCTCCTTTTGTTGTAGAACTTGGAGGCTGAGTTCCTTGGAGAAGAGAAGCAACAGAACCAGATCAAGGTTTCGTGAGGTGCTGAACTTGAAGAGAAGGTATACTTGTACTTGTTTTCAAGATTAATAAAGATGTGATGTCCTTCATCTTCCCAACTTATTGTTCAATGTGTGATTGAATCTTTGTTTATGATCATATGCTTATGTTATTCAGAATAGTTTATTTTATTGTTTTGATTATCATTACTTTATATGTGGTCCTATTTGTTTGAGGAAGGTATAATTCATTTTGCAGGTCTCTTGGAGTAAGAGGAGTAAGAGGAGCAAGAAGAGGATTGAAGGGATGATTGGATCAACCTTCATTTGGATAAGGCATGAACCATTCTAATCTCTAAATCTTGTTTATATTTTGCTGCATAACCATTTGCATCCACCTTTCAACCCGAGTACGTTGATGGCCTCTTAAACCCTAGCCATAGGATACTTTCCTTTACAACAATATGAATTTCAGAATCAGATCTGGAAAATTGTAGATGAGACAAATTGCACACGTTTGCTTTGATTAGAGGGACAAAACAATAAATTATAGGGGAAATCAACATAATTCTCTCTTGGAGCATTAGAATTGCGTGAAAAATTTGGGATTATAGTGAAGGCATGTCATGCTACTATAAGATGAATTTCTAAAAAAAAGTAGTCAAAGTCACATATTAGTTTATTTAGAATTTTTATGTACTGTCCCTGAAATTTGAAAAAAAATAAAAATTATTAGGCTAGTCATTCACTTCCTCAAGTGGACATTATTTACACTTATACGAAATATGTCATTCTTTGTATACTGTGTTGTATTGTCATAAGTTGTTCTTCCTTCATGCTCTCATATTTCCTGATGTGGTTATTAATGTGATACTATGTTGTTGTGATGTTGTTTACTATCTTGTTCTATGGTTACACATTTATAGGTATGTGTTGTTTCGATTACTTACTCATTGGTTATAAAGTTTGATTACTGTTTTATGAACAATTCTGAATTAATTTTTACTGTAAATGCACTACAACAAATCTTGGAATTAGCATCCGATTTATTGTCCCTTTTTAGTGTAATCTTTTTTACATTGAGTGGTCAAAATAGACGCTAAATGGGACGCGTCATGGACAAAACTTAAAGCGTCTCAAAAAACGTCTTTTTTTGCTTCCTAGATAGCATCTTTTATGACATCCAAAATAGCGTATGTTTTTTTGCTTCCAGAATAGCGTCCAACTTTGCTTCCTAAAAAACGTCAAGGTTTGCTTCCTAAATAACGTCATATTTTTCTTCTTAAGGACTGTCCTCTTTTTCTTCTTAAATGAAATCCTCGTTAGCACCATATTTGCATCCTTAATAGCACCATGTTAGCATCCAATATTCCATCCATTTTCTCTACCACTTTAGCATCCCATTTTGCACCATGTTTTACTTCCAAATATGTGTCAATTTTTTATTCCAAATATGTGTCAAGTTTTGCTTCCAAATTTGCACCAATTTTTGCTTCCTTCTTTAAATTATTAATCATATTAGTGAGGTTAACATAACAATAACATAACACTTTGCAGGTAGAGATCTTTTTTTTTGGACGAGTTGCACGAGCTGCTGCCGCACTGCCCTTAGGGATTTCTGCTCGCTTTGAGTTGCCAGGCTGCCATCATGGTTGCGCCTGGGGGAGGGCCAACCCCTCCCTCTGCCCCCACCTCCGAAGCTGAGGCTTTTCGAAGGTTATTAATGCCATCTGGAAAGAAGCCGGTGGCCCCTTCCATCCCGAAATTCATCAAGAAGCTTGAAGCCATCCCTGAAATCGATCTTCCAACAGAGCATCCTATCAAGGTGGCTCTTGCATTGGCAGAGAGAGGACTGATTGGCCAATTCATGGGCCTCTAGCCTTCAGTAAAAACTACGGACAACTGGATCCAGAGGAACTGGAGGCCTCAGCTAAAGAACAGCGTCACATGCTACCCGATCGGACGTGGGTTCTTCATTTTTGAATTCATATCCAAAGAGGATCGGGACCTTATTTTCGGAAGAGGAGCGTACTTCATGGGGGCCCAAGGACTTTATCCTAACAGATGGATGCCGGATTTCAACCCCGAAGTTGATGTTCCAAAGGAATTTCCAGTATGGGTCAGGCTCCCAAATCTACCGGTACATTGCTGGAATATTCAAGCCCTGGAAAAGATTGGGAATGTGCTTGGGAGATATATTGACAGAGCTAAGAACAAAGGCCAGTACACCTGCGCCAGAATTTGTGTAGAGGTTGAACTTGAAGCAGGGCTCCCTGAGGCAGTTAAATTAAAAGTTGGAGCATGGCACCACTTTCAAAAGGTTGATTATGAATAGCTGCCATTTAAGTGCCGTCGTTGTCGTGAGCATGGCCATTTCCAGAGAAATTGCCCCAAAATGCAGAACCCAGACGAGGGAGATAGCTGGCAAAAATTCAAGAAAGGTAAGACGCCCCCCAGAGCCCAAGAAAAAAAGAGCATAGGGGACATGCAGAAAAATCCTTCAAGCTCAATCAGACCCTCCCAAGAAGCCACAAAAGAGATGCCAACAGTGATCCAGAACGCAAAGGACCCACAGAGGATTAGCGACCCATCTGGGAAAGATCCAGCATCAATAAGCATGGAGGAAAATCCAATTGGAAATCAGACTTGTAGCAAAGAGGCAAAACCCCAGGTGGCAGAACCGTTGGAACTTGGGGAATTACCCCGCTCAGATCCAGGGGTCTTGAAGGTGGCTGACCATTCCGAGCCCTTTAGAGACGCAAATGAATACCCTCTACTCATAGAAACAGACCAAGGAGAAGACACGGTTGATGGTGCCTCCTCAAGCAGTATGCATGCCGTCCCTTTTAAAAAACCAAGAGGAAGGAAATCCACAAAAAAGAAAAGAGAGGAAGAAACATATCTGTCTATGCTCGAAGGATCACAAAAAACCATGAAAGGAATGATAAACACTAGGTCCAAGAAAGGACCGGCCTCGGCTTCAAAAGGGGCCAACCTGTCCTCCAATAGTTATTAATGCATTACATCTCCTGGAATTGCAGAGGATTAGGATCTTCCTCAAAAGAAGAAGCTCTGAGAGATCTAGTCCGAATTTATAAACCTGAGATCCTACTAGTCTAGGAGACGAAATTGGAGGAAGCATCTCTCCTCCAAGCTGGGAAATCGTTTGGAAAAAGGGGCCAGGCACTGCCAATAACTCTAGAGGAGCCTCTGGAGGTATAGCCACCTTTTGGGATATAGCCCTCTATGATCTAGATGCTGAAGAACGAACCACACATTGGGTTTTCACAAAGCTCACCCACAAAACCTCTGGCCGAACTAAAAGTATTTTTAACCTTTATGTTCCTGTCTTGCATGCAGAAAAAAAAGACTGTTGGAATAGTCTAGAATCATTTCTTAACTTGAAGCAACCATAAAACATCATTGTAGCCGGAGATCTGAATATAACTCTCGATTCCAATGAAAAAAAGGGGGAACTTCTGTTAGGGACCCAGTAAGGGAATGGGTCGAAGACATTATCCTTGGCTGGGACCTTATTGATATAAATCCAGCCAAAGGGAAGTTTACCTGGACTAATAAAAGGATTGGTCCTGGTCATATAGCAGCTCGGCTAGATAGATTTCTAGTTCAATCTTCCTTCCTCTCCTTTGGACTCTTAGCCTCTTCCAAAATTTTACCCCACTGTACCTTTGACCATAAGCCCATTCTGTTGGATCTTGCTCTTGAACGAGACACTGGCCCGATTCCTTTTTAGTTCAGCTCTCTCTGGATCCAACAAGAGGACTTCTTGTGAGTTGTTTCAAACTCCTCGAATATCCAAATAAGAGGGTCACCTTCTTTCATTTGGGAAAGGAAAATAAAAAGGCTCAAGCATGACTTGAAAGGATGGGAAAAATTTATTACATCCCCCATTACTAGAAGGAAAAAAGCTCAAGCTGACCTGGAAAATCACCAATTACAGATGGAAGCAACCCATTTGTCGGAAAGCCTCCTGCATAAGGAATGGGCTCTAAAAAAAATTACCTCTCTGCCTACATATTTGAAGAGGAGTATTGGAGGAAAAAGTCCAGAAGCCTTTGGCTTCAGAGCGGGGATAAAAACATCAATTATTTCCATAAGCAGGTCGAAGCGCGGAAGAATTTTAAAGCTATCTATAAAATAAATTTTCAAGGAGCCCTGCTTCAAGACCCTAAGGATATAAAGCAAGCAGCCGTATCCATGTTTAAAGAGTTATTTACGGCCCCGCCAGAAGATCCACTTGATACCATGTCCAACCATTTTGATCTCATTCCGCCTCTCGTCAAGCCTGAAGAAAATATCTATCTTACTGCCTCGGCCACCATGAATGAGCTTAAAAGAGTTTTAGAGGCTATGAAACCAGATAGCGCTCCTGGACCTGATGGTTTCATAGCCAGATTCTTTATGTGTTGCTGGTCAATTATAAAGATTGATCTCCTTAAAATGGTTAGGTATTCTCAAGTGATCAACAAGCTAGGAGGAAGCACTAATTCGTCTTTCCTTGCCTTGATCCCGAAAGAAAAAGAAGCTACCACCTTCAACCGCTTCAGGATGATTTCCTTATGCAACACTGGGTACAAGATTATTACCAAGATTATAGCCTCCAGGATTAAAAAAATTCTACCTCGGATTATCCCTGAAAACCAAGGCGGCTTCATCAAAGGAAGGAAAATACTCGACAACATCATCCTTGTCCAAGAAGCCATTCATTCAAGCTGTAAGCGAAACGAGAAAGGTATGGTCATTAAACTTGATTTAGCTAATGCTTTTGACCGGGTTAGACATGACTTCCTGTTTGCAGTGATGGCAAAATTTGGCCTCTCCTCCTCATTTATAAGGTGGGTCAAAGGATGTGTATGTGACCCTTAGATAGCCCCTTTGGTCAACGGACGTTGTTCAAGCTTCTTCCAAGCCACTAGAGGGCTCAGGCAGGGCTGCCCACTGTCCCCTCTCCTCTATGCTATCCAAGCTTTAGTGCTTAGCTTCCAACTAAATTTCTGCCAAGAAATCCACACGCTGCCTGGGCTAAAAATGGCGAATAATACCCGGGATATAAACCATGCTCAATTTGTAGATGACACCTTGCTGTTAGATGGGGCTTCCATGCACTCTACTGAACACTTTAAACAAGAGCTGGTCCTTTATAAAGAGGTGTCTGGAAGCAAAATAAACTTCCAAAAAAGCAATATCTTCAGCTGGAACTGCTCGATCATAGAGTTAAGGGATATTGCTATATTGATTGGAATGGAAAGCACAATGGACTGGGATGACTTCAAGTACCTAGGAATCCCCATCTGTAAATCCAATTTCAAGTCAGCAAAATGGGAGACTGTACTAGACAAAATCAAAACCAAAATTAAAATATGGAGCTCCAATTGGATTAACCTTGTAGGCAAATTGGTCCTGCTAAAATCGGTACTGAACATCATGCCAATGTATCAATCCTCCATCTTGCTTGCGCCAGGCTCTGTTCTCCGCAAGATTGAAAGCTTATTCAGAAAATTTATTTGGGAAGGTGGGAAAGGAAATGAGAAGAAAATCCATCTTGTAAGCTGGGAAAAGATCCAAAAACCTCGTGATGAAGGGGTGCTGCATGTCAGGAGCTTAGCCTCTCAAAATTTAGCGTTAGGAGCAAAGCTGCTATGGCAACTGATCACAGGAAAAGATTGCTGGAGCAAGCAAGTTCTACACAAAAAATACTTCCCAAGATCAAGGAAAAGGTGTCTTAATGCTCCCCCTCAGCATAGAAATGGATCTCTGATCTCTGAATTATGTATTAAAGCTTTGGCTCCCTTCAAAAAGAACCTCTACTGGATACCAGGAAATGGGAAAACCATCAAAGTGTGGGAGGATTCCATTCTGGGAGAAACCCCTCTAGGGCAATGTCTGGAAGTGGACAACATCAAGAGCTGGTCGATGGATAAAAGAATCACCTTGTTGTGGGATCTTTTGTTTTGGGAAAACAACAATTGGAAAGGATGGGATCTAGACGATCTGCCCCCTAAATTAGAAGCAGAAGCAGAGATTCTAATCACCCTCCTTCAAGGAAAATCTCCTCTTAGAGAAGGGGCTAGAGATAGACGAGGGTGGGGCAGTAAGTCAGGTAATTACTCAGCATCTGAAGGTTATGAGAACCTCTAAGCTATCCCCTATGTTGCCCCAAATCCAGTGTTTTGGAAGTTTCTATGGTCAAGAACCTTCATTCCGAAAATTGACCTTTTTTGTGGGACTCTGTCCCAAAGAAGTATTCTATCGGGGGAAAATCTAAAGAAAAGAGGCCTAGAAGGCCCCTCTTGCTGCCCACTATTGAAAAATGAGAAAGAGACCTCTGATCATCTATTGCTGGGTTGTCCTTTCTCCAAAGAAGTTTGGAATGAAACCTTGATGATTACTCCAAGCATCAACCTACCAGGCACCATCCATGGCCTACTTTCTGAATGGATGAAGCTCTCCCCGTTTCAACTCCACAAGAAAACTTTGCTTCAAACTGCCTGGAGTTGGGCCCCCAAAGCCATCTTCTGGAAAATATGGCTTGAAAGAAATAACCGAATATTCAGGGAGAAAGAAAACCATTTCTCCAAAATTGCCATGCAAGCAAAGGAAATCCTAGGGGAAGCTATTGAACATAACTCTGCTCTGAAAGATGACATTCAGCTCCTCCTGGAGGAATCACAATGGTTAAAAAAGATTGTCCCAAATCACCAGAGCCAGTCCATTCCTGGTCATTCCAACACTGCTGACTGGGAAATTCGACTTGAGGAACCTGCCTTCATTAGCTGGAGAGAGTCTCTAAATGAAGTTTGCCTTTTTTTGACGGAGCATCAAAGAATAACCCTGGCTGTGCTGGTGGGGGGGGAGTCCTAATCTCAGCAAATGGAACCATGATGAGCAGCTATGCATGGGGATTAGGCATTGAATCCAACAACACAGCTGAATTATGTGCTCTCCTGCAAGGGTTAAGGATAGCCTCCTCCAAAGGGATCACAACTATGTTGGTCTTTGACGATTCGAGAATGTTGATACAAGCTCTGATAAACAAGAAAAAGACTCCCCAACTAAAGCTAGCATTAATCTATCAAAAAATTCAGCTCTTAAGCGAAAAATTCCAATCCATCAAGTTCTATCATGTACTTCGTGGACTAAAGTCATTCGCAGATAATGAAGCCAATAAGGGCTCCCTCTTGTGCAAAGGCATATTAAACGTGGATGGACTGGAAAGTCGAAGTGATATTCCCTGAACAGTGCAGGATCATGATCATCTTCGTGCGTTCTATTTTGCTGAGGAGCGTACTTTATGCTCTTCCTCAGGGCCTCGGTTCTCTCATGTCTGCCGCTACTACCAGTTTTTCTATGCTCAGATCCATTTCATCTCAGGAATCTAGTGACTCATCCTCATACTCACCTCATTACTTAGCTATCGGGCCTGCCAGCAACTTTATCAGCTACCCATCTGAAGAATCTGTATTGAGCTCTGTGCTAGAGTGCTATCCGATGGGCTGTGATAGTGTTTTCCAGGAAAATCCCCTCCAAGAAGTCCTGTTACTCTTGCTTCCCTCAAGTCTGAACTATCCAAGTCGCGTGCATTGGAGACAGGTGGATCCTCCTCAGAATCGGGAAAATGGAACCTTATCGCTCTGGCTCTCAACAAATAGTTTAAAGGAGGTTCTAGAGAGGCTGCGTCCTCATTGTATCCCTGTTTAGTTTTTTTAGAAGCTAAATGTCTCTGTAATCAAGCCGTTGAGTGGCATTAGAAGCTAGATTCCAGTCTGACAGAGTATCTAGGACTGTCAACCTGTCAAAGTTACGGTAGCTGTTTTACTGCCTTCATATTAATCTAACCATATGTCTTTGTCAAAAAAAAAACATAACAATAACATTAATTTTACAATATAAATTTACATAAAATTGTTAATTTTAAGATATAATTTTAATTCATTATCAAAATTCAATAATTCAATATATTAAGACAAGAAAAACCATAATGTTGTCTTAACTCATTTATAATTATTTATATTTATTGATGACAAATAATTCTTAAAATTGTAGTTTACATATTTATTAGATGAATTTATTAATTACACATTATAATTATTTTAATATGCTAAAGATATGTAAAATGTTATAAATTAAAATTAAGATTTTATCTATGACTGAAAATTAGAGATGTTTGCCTTATGAATTGATGGTCAAATCATTTCTATCATGCATTTCATTTGTTTATATTAATCTTTTTTTATATCACGTTAACATAACAGTAATATTAATTTTACAATATAAATTTACATAAAATTGTTAATTTTAATATATAAATTTAATTCATTATAAAAATTCAATAATTTAATATATTAAGACAAGAAAAACCATAATGTTGTCTTAACTCATTTATAATTATTTATAATTATTGATGACAAATAATTCTTAAAATTTTAGTTTGCATATTTATTAGATTAATTAAATTATAATATTAATTAAACTTTATAAATATTTTAATACGTTAAAGATATGTAAAATGTTACAATTAAAGTTAATATTTTCTTTATGACTGAAAATTAGAGATGTAAAATGTTATAAATTAAAGTTAATATTTTTTTAATGACTGAAAATTAGAGATGTTGAAATGGTTTTGGCTAAAAAAAAATAGTAATTTTATTTCAGATATGAACAAAATTACATTTGCATATGTATAAAAGGTAGATAAATACCTCATACATTGTCAACAAAAAACAATTTAATGTTTCCACACACAACTTTTTACAGTTTTTACATCGGGTAGAGTATTCACAAATTAATCTAAACAAGATTTAGCCACAAAAAAAATAGATTACATATACCATATATCAATAAAGATATCCACAAAAAAGTTTGTACATTAATCCTGTTCAAAACAAAAAGCTATTGAATATGACAATAACTATAAATGCCAGCCAAATCTTGTTCTAAAATCTTCCAAAGAGCCAAAGAGGAGCTGTGTGGCTTCCTTGGATTTTTTGTTGGAACATCCCCCTTGCTTCTGCTGTTGAACAGAAGAATCTCCCAATTGCTATAGAACCATCGTTCTTTCTGCAAGATTCGTCCTCAAGCCTTTATAAATCACAGAGATCCATCTTCAGCAAAAGAATGAGCTCGTGCAAGATGGGATACACGATTATAAGAAGTAATAATCAACACAATACAATTTCACGAAACTAAGGAAAAATGCAACAATTGATTATACAAATAAACTTAAAACCTCCATTCACGTAGGGCCAAATTGATCCAATAGTCACGCCTTCATATTCTAAATCTTTGCACATATGTATCAAGGGAAAAGAGAAAATGAAATAGAGAGAAAACTAGTTTTTTTGTTGATGTTTCTAATTATAAAAAAATTAGTAACTAAGTAATTTTCCTTTATTATATTGATGTTTCTAAAACATTTATAAATCACTTTTTTAAGTTATATAATATTTCTAATATTGATAGAACAAAAATCTCAGGGTATAATAGAAATAGATAATTACAATTTAAGAAATAAAAAACATTAATAATTAAATAATAAAAAATTTAACATTTTGATAATAAAAATGATAACCAATATATCTTATATAATTTTAAGTAACCATTTATAAACAAATGATTTGTTCAATGTAGAGATAACCATAGTCAAGTTCAATAATACCATTACACAATATCATGAAATATTTTAGCTTTGAATATATGTAAACATTTTCATTATAAACTAATTTAAATATGATTCATAACATAATAATATGATATAATTTATTTTTAGATCTTACATTGCATAAAAGCTTAATGAACTATTGTTAATAGTTGAATATATTTATTTTTATATTAACATTTAAGAAATGTAGAATTGAAGATATGTTTTAGTTGGATATATTTATTTTGTATATTAACATTTTTTATAACTGTATAGTTGAATATATGTTTTAGTTGAATATAATTATTTTTTATATTTTAACATTTTAAAAAATGTATAGTTGAAAATACGTTTTAGATAATGATTAAAATAATGAGTAATCAAATACACCTATTTTTTTAAAGGTTTGTTTTGTGGTATAATTAAAAGTATTTTTGTGAAAATGGAAATAAAATTTATCCAAGATACTTTTATCCCAAAGAAAAGGTAAGATAGGATGTAAAAGATTGATCATTTTTTAATTTTTTTACAAATTGATTAAGTTATTCTAATTATAACAACTTAATAGTGGATTTATCGTATTTAGTGAGGGATCAAATATCTTAGGTGCAATTGTGTCTTCAAGTTTTTGCAATGTAAAAAATGGTTGCACTTTAGGTGATTCTATTCTTCTTGAGATGTGTAGATCTAGAGGTAACATGGAACTAAGTAGTTTGTTTTTTAAATCCATCTATATTAAGGACATAGAGGAATAAAACAAAACTAAAATACAAATCTAAAAATGTTTAAAATATAAAGATTAAGAGGGATATATTCTAGGTTATTTTATTACTATATAGTATTATTATTACACTTGATAAACCTAAATACATACTCATTACTCAATGTAAGGAGAATAACGAGAAATGAGGGAAGTGGAACCTGAAACAAAAATCTATGTGTCCATACATGATGCATATGTGGTAGTAATGTGATAGTCATACCATTCTATAATAGCAATATTATATGTTATATATTTTATGTGCAACCATTCATGGGCTTAAGTTCCACCAAACTATATTGTAGAGAAGGAAAAAGAATTCACATATGAGTTTCTATGTAAATAGGGATTCTACGCAAAAATGGTGGTTGATTACTCTTAAAATAGAGTTGTACCACCATGTAAATGGAACTAATATCATTACTTATATGAAACTGATACCCTCAACGGGCCACGTGTGGTTGGTGGATACAATCTTCTTAGGATTACATGGCTAGAAGATTATTTTTGGGACAAAGGATCAAGTTTCTTCCTATGACCATGTCTAAGGCCCCAAGGCCCCAAGACATGGACACATAATGCCATGAATATCTCTATGAGGTTATGCATGGTTCTTAGATACATTTTTCATGGCTATGGATGCCTTAATGATTTTTTTAGGGAGAAATTAATTGTATTATTCCCTAGAACATCATTCCTAGGCAATGAGACATGTATATACTACTACAAAGGACATGATGAAATTGGTATCTCAATCATAGGAAAATTATACCCTCGGGAGGCCATGTGTTGTTGCTTAAGGATATTGTTTCATCTCTATATGAATAAATTGTTCCTTTAGGGCTTCATTCAAGTATCCCCCCTTGATAATGTCCATGGCCCCAAATTCCCAATACTTGGATACATGGCACCATGGATACCCTTGTGAAGTCATATGTGGTGCTTAACGAATTTATCATGTTTTTAGATGATCCAATGGTTTCTTTAATTCCAAAGGCACATATTCTTCCATATAACAACATCCTCAATAACTGAGTTAGGTGTGTATTACTCAAAACCACCTAATGGTAATTGCATCATCAATCGTAGGACACTTGTACCCTTAAAAGGTTATTTGTGGTTTGTGGAAGGAACATTCTTAGTCAATAATGACCACAAGATTCCTTTAGGGCCCAAGGTTCATATGTCCTCCATTAACCATGTTGAAGGACCGAAGACGTAGATAAATATTACCATGAATCCCCTTATGAAGTCATGCGTGATGGTTCGATACATTGTTCATGGATTTTGATGCATCAATGATTTTCTTATGTTCAAAGGCATGGTATTATTCCTTACAACATAATTCCCAAGGCCATGACATGTGCACATACTAGTCAAAACCATCTAATGGCACCAACATCCTCAATCATAGGAAGCCATCTGTGTTTGGTGGAGGAAACCTTCGTAGCATTGGATGCCTAGAATATTCCTTTAGGTCCCAAGATTTATGTCTCCTACATTGATCATGTCAAAGGAACTAAAGACACAAGACTTACATACATAGTGCCATGGACACCCTTGTGAAGTCATTCATGGTTATTTGGGGCATTGTTCATGGATATGTGTGCCTCAATGTATTCTTTAGGGCCTAATACACTTTCTTCTTCCCTAGAATTCCATTCCTAATTCCCTAAGACACCTACATAAGGGTATTTATTTCTTCCTATGACTCCAATTGAGGACTTGAGATCCATCCCACTATGCAAAAATGCTCAATTGTGCATATATCCAACTTTTATCACATATATCCACTTTAAAGGGTTTATTTTATGTTTCATTGTTTTGATCATTTCCCATTACGTTAATGATCTTATCTTAGTGTATAATATTATCTTATTGAGATCCATATGCAATCAATCCTAATCCATCATCAGGATATTTCCTTCCTAGAATGTTTTTGTATGTGAATATTGGTTCATCGATTTTCGAATGAGATCTTGACACCATCCATTTCAGTCGTTAAACCTTAGTTCATAAACATCATCTGCATCAATTATGAATCAAGTGATGAGTTTGAATACATCAGATTTGAAACCCTAAGGGGTCTATTATTTTCTTCATGCCAAGCTTCCAAGGATGATATAAACCCTCAACACCACATTCCCCTCGCCTTCACTCTGTGCTACCTTGCTAAATTCCACGATGACAGCATTGAAGACCACAATGCCAATAGCAGGAAATCGTGAGGGTCTAGTCTTTTATCCATTTGAAGATTCCAAGGATGATATAAACCCTTCAACACAACATTCCTATTGCATTCACTATGTGCTACCCTACTAAATTCGACGACGACAAGACTGAATACCACGATGCCAATCACAGGTAGTTTGACATGTTTTGGTGCCCACATTGGATTTATAGTTTTTTTTTCAAATTCTAATCTAAGGTGAATAGATGATAAAAAAAATTAGTACTAAATGACACATGGATGGAATGCACACATTTTAGTTTTTAGTTTTTCAAATTTAGTGTAAAATGATTTTTTTCAAATTTTAGTCTAAGGTGAAGAGATGGATGAAAAGAGTGAGAACTAAACGACACATGGATGGAATGCATGAAATATGAATTAAAATATTATCATAAGTATTTTTCTAAGGAGATGAATCAAATAGATTATTTGTCTTAGCTTAGACACTAAATATAAAAAAAAATCACTTGTTGTAGCTTGTTTGAATGAGACTTTAAGGAAAATTATTTCTATAACTTTCCATCTCCTAGTATGGTACACCATAATATGGATTTGTAAGATTAATCATTTGTGTAGGACAATGATGAATAGATTTCTAACCCTCAAGAGAAATGATAAATTTTTCTTAAAGCTCATCAATTGCCATAAATAAATATTTAAGGGGGAGAGGAATGCTATTGAAAGTAACTTTATAGTGACGTTAACATAGACAATGAACTATAACCAATTGTACTATTTACCTAGGCATCATAATGCTGGCCCTTCAATGAATAACCAATAATAATGGAATTTCATGACATGAACATCTTATTTAGGAAACTCATATGGCCTTAGACCCTATGCAGCCTTAAAGTGCATAGTCAAAAGTCACCACACATACTTATAAAATTAATTTTGGCTTATATGTGTTGCATGGTCACCATTACAAGTTTTCATACACCGATGATGGTTCTTGATGGCCTAAACATGGTCAAAGGAGAAACACTGATTCCTTACAGTCTAAAAAAGAATTTTAGTGCTCATGGACCATGCACTTTGTATCAAACCACCATGAAATCCTTGTAAAGAGAATGTTTGTCCTGCATGTATTGGATGTGCGTCCTTGTAATGAAGACGACTATTGAGGTCCTAGATGTCGTATTAGGAAGATCAATGTCTTAGGTTTTTGGATGCTATTCTTGGCGTTATATGGGATGTTTTTTTGGATGCTAATTGGGATGTTAATTTGGATGCTAATTGGGATCATGATTGTAATGCTAATTGGGACACTAATTGAGGCGTTAATTGGGATGCTAATTAGTGTCAACTTTTAAAATGTCACACTAATTGGGATGCTAATTGGGACGCTAATTGGGACGTTAATTAGGATGCTAATTGGGATGCTAATTATCGTCCAAAATTGCACCAAATTTTAAAATGGATGCAAATAGCACCATCAAAAGCATCCACTTTGTCCAAAAAATGATGAAAAATACACTAAAAGTGATAGTGGATGCTTAAAAGGAAGCTAAAAGTGATGCTAATCATAGGGTTTTCTTGTAGTGATGGGTAGAGTGGCGGGACTTGTTTCCCTTGTAAACACCTAAAAGTTAACTGGTTTCTATTTGTCACTACAAGGATTACTTAGTTATTGTGAACTAATGCATTTCTTTTCTTCTCACGTGTAGGTGCACTTGATGACAAAAAACTACTTATAAAAGCAGAACAAGACATACTTCCGAGGCGTCACTACCGGTCAGCTTGGACGACGACAAACTTACAATCCTATCCTAGTGATTACTATGATGGTTATTTAGTTGATATTTATAAAAGGATGGATGTTTTACTAGCCTATTTTGTACTGGTTACTATTGTCGTTTTTAATGTACTTTATGACATTGATTAAAATGCGGTTGTATTATAACATCTACACAGCACACATTGTATATGATTTTAGTATTGTACAACATGGTTCATGGTTTAATATAGTCCTGGTGTATAAGTTTATAACCTTACAATTATACCTCCATGGAATATTTCATATGCTATGGACTATGTCTATACCCTATGTATTTGATATGTATAATGGGTTTTATATGTTGCGCGTTGATTAAACTTGGCTCTGAATTAGATGGTGGCATAAACTATACACTATGGTTTTTTATTTACGTTATTCGAGGCTAGGGGGGAGACATTAATGAACTTTGGGTTGCGTTGGACTCAAGATTAGGGATTGAACTCTTGCGATGCTTTGGGTCATTTGAATCATGGATGCGTGAGCTCTATCTTGGGTCTGTTCGGTGGCATGGAGCGTTGGATTTCATCTACTTGGAAAGGTATAACTTCCTTACTGGTTTATCAGGTCTGTATTGTTTTTCAGTTTGGGTTCAAGCATACTTGTCATCATAGCTTGTTTTGGTTTTAGGTTGCAGGGTTTGGGCAATGTGGTTCGTGGGTCGCAGGTCGTCCTAAGGTCAATTCCATACCCATTTCGGTTAAGCCTTGTTGTAACAAGTTTTTAGCTTTTCCTTCTCTTGTGTGGATATAGTGACAGAGTTTGAAACTCATTGTTTGATGAGTGTTTGGTATGGTTTTAATGGCTACAATTTGGAAAGGGATGTCTGTGTAAAGCATCAGGGATGCGTTTAATACTTGGGGTTTATGTTGGGGTTTAGTGCCTTAGGGACAAGACTTAATGTATTCTGGTTTTTGTTCAATGATGTTTTGTGTAGTAATGTTTCCTTGGTGAACATTCCTTAGCTCTGTGAATTGTAAATATGTTTAAGTTTGGATATGGCGACAAAACCATTACTTGCAATGGTGCAAGGCCTAGGCTATACAACTATGTAAACTCTTAACTTTGTTTAAAATGGATTATATGTATAGCATTTACATTCTGTGTGTGTTTTATGGTGATGACTCTTAGCTCAGCACTAACGTGACTCTATGTGGTTTTCTAAATCTAGTATAAGTTCTTTATATGGAAAATGTTGACAATGTTGTTTGGCCTTGGGAGCCATGTTGTAGGTGGCATTTGCGTTCTTGGTATTAGAGATGCGATTGTGCAATGACCTATCATTTTCACGGTTGAATCGTCGTTATGGTTTGTTTGTGTATTTAAATGTAGAGGTTGTGAATGTGGGTGTAACCCTGTTATATTTTTATCATTTAAGCAATATGATTTAGGATTTTATTTGAGAGAATAACATGCACATCAATAATGACACAAGACAAGAGACACAAAGAGTTTTCCTCGGGGAAACCATAAAGGAGAAAATCCCGCAACTTCCTCAGAGATAGAATGAGCACCAATAGAAAAAATAAAACCCAAAGAAAAAAAGAAGATCTCTGACAGTTGTTCTCTCTCTCTCTCACTTGTGCGAGCTCCTCTTCTCTCACTCATGCACTACAGTTGAGTGAGTGTGTGTCTCCAATAGAAATGATCACTTTCTATTTATACTAGTTTTCGAGTTGATAATTACTTACCAGGGACAACTTCCCTACGAGAGTCTAATAACCCTAGTGCCCCTAAACTGTCAGGACTCTCCCCCTGATCAACAAGGAGGGTTAACCTCAACTCAATTATGGGGACTATTTCCTCGACTTACAATGGAGGGTTAACCTCAATTACTTTACATGACTTTATTATATTAATGATTCTCCTGATAGGAACATTAGGGACCAATGAAATACAATATATGAAATATACAAGTGAATACATTCTGAAGTTACAAATACATCAACACTCGCTCTTAACTAGGAAGGTATTCTCTTGAAACAATTCATCATCACAAGTCTTCTTCACTGGATCATCATCAAAGATGGATCATTACTGGATCATCATAAAAGCTGAATCATCACTGAATCATCATCAAATATGGATCATCACTGGATCATCATCAAATATGGATCATCACTAAACCATCATCAAAGCAGGATCATCATTGGATCATCATCATAATCACTTCTCCTGATATCTCAATCAACTGGTGCTATCTCTCAATTATACCCGTCACAGGAAGTTCTATAGGTCCAACCCTTTTTCATGCTAGTTGCAGGCCTAGCCTCCATGTAGGTATTTATCTTCTTCAACACTTATATCTAACCATGGGAGGAACACATCCAACAACCATGTTAGAAAGGCCCACCTAGCACTTATATCTGACCATGGGAGGAAGACATCAAACATCCATGTCAGAAAGGCATTCCCAACACTTATAGCTGACCATTGGAGGAATGCATCCAACATCCATGTAAAAAAGGCCCAACACTCACATATGACCATGGGAGGCCCAACCTACCACCATGTTAGAAAGGATCAGCACTTACATTCGACCATGGGAGGCTGATCTTGCCACCATGTTGGAAAGGCTTAGCACTTATATCTTACCATGGCAGGAACATATCCAACATCCATGTCAGAAAGGCTCAGCACTTATATCGAACCATGGGAGGAACACATCAAACATCCATGTCAAAAAGGATCTGCACTTACATCTAACCATGGGAGGAACACATACACCATACATGTCAGAAGGGATTTGCACTTACATCTAACCATGGGAGGAACCAATCCTACCACCATGTCAGAAAGGCTCTACACTTATAGCCGAACATGCGAGGTACAGCCTACCACCATGTTGGAAAGGATCAGCACTTATATCCGACAATGGGAGGCCCAACCTACCACCATGTTCGAAAGGATCTACACTTACACATGACCATGGGAAAAAACAATCCTACCACCATGTTAGAAAGACACACAAACTCATCACTTCCCCTTGGAGGGAACCTCAATCTAGAGAAGAGTAAGCTTCTCTGTGAAATACTCATGCTTCACTCTGACCATTTATAGCATAGAATTACATCAGGGCTGATTACATCCAAGGATAACCTATGATCTTCACTAGGACTGATTACATCCGAGGACAACCTATATGATTGTTTACATCAGAGCAACCTACAAGCTTCGCTGGGATTTTATGCTCAGAAAAATTGCCTCACCAGCTATGCTAGAACTCATCACTCCCTCTTTTGAGAGATATCGATATGGATCACAAACTAGAGCTTCACTACTCCTTTTCTTCTTTAGTTGTACTCAGTGCCACGCAGGACTGCATCTTGCTAAACAAAGAGATCACACCTGATCCCATACTGAAGCAGCAGCCTAAAGTTCTCTTCCTCTCAATGGCACTTCATGCCCAATCCGAATCCACATAACCCTCCATGTTAATTCTCTGATTCGCCTCATACTTGAGCCCATAATCAACAGTACCCTTTAGGTACCTCACTACATGCTTTGAAACCATCATGTGAACATGTCTTAGATCCATTAGGAACTGACTCAATGTGTTCACAACAAAGCAAATATCTAGTCTCGTATTCATCAAGTACATCAAGGACCCAATCGTCTAACGATACATCGTGGCATCAAATGAATCTAATGAAGCACCACTCAATAGTTTCATGTTTTATGCCATAGGTGTGGTCATGGACTTGCAATCCATCATCTTGGTACTCTTCGGGATCTTTACTGCATACTTCCCTTGTCCCAAGGAGATTCCATCTACATTATGCCACACCTCCATTCCTAGAAAGTAGTGCATCATACCCAAGTCCTTTATTTAGAACTCAACAACAAGTATCCTTCTTGCATTTCTAATGAGTTCCTCTTTCTTTCTCAGGAACAAATCATTGACATATAACAGGATCATCACTAGTATTCCACACTCAACCTTGAAGCAAAGGTTGGAATCTTATTTACTCTTAGTAAAGCTTAGAGCCATCAATAATCTGTCCATCCTGTCATACAATGTCAAACCTCAGGATCTTCTGCAATCACTCCCTTTGAAGTGGAGCATCATTACCCCTCTATCTTCCATACCCTATGTATTGAAACATTACGTACTGCAGTGACAAGTATCTTCCTTTTCTACTAATATTCTATGTATCCATCTAGGGTCACTGGATAAAAACATCCTCTATCTTGAACCTTTTTAAAAGTTCTTCTTGCACCCGTCTTTGAGCTTTCCATCCTCTATAGGATTTCATCTCCAACCTTGTATCAAAGGTGAAGATCTTCATTTCTCTAGTTGATCTCCAAGCTCCTCATGTATGTGTTATCCCATGGGTGTCTTTTGAGCTCATACAAGGCCTTCTTTTTCACACATGAGTCTTCTTGTCAAATTTCTAGTGACTACAAATGTCTCTTCGTAGTCTATGCCTTCTTTCTGTGAGAAACCTTGTGCTATGATTCTTGCCTTGTATCATACTACGTCCTGGATCTTGCAGATCCATATGGAAGATACTACGGACTTCCCTTTAGGTCTTCAACATTGCATTCTAGTTGTCATTCTTCATGTTGGATTATTTCTTGAACTGTCACCACTTGTTCTTCAGAACAAGTCTCATCCTTCGTTTCTTGTAGGCGATTTTAGGTGGTCTGTCCTACAATTCAAATGAATTAGTTTTATGGTTAGAAAAATTTCATAAGGCATATTCATAATGTCAAATTCTTCTTCATAAATATATAATCATGCAACTATTTTAGCCAATACAACATTCATCCATATCTCATGGAAACTTTCTAGATTCCTTCCATCTATACCATGACATCATTGAGATTGTGCACTAATCCAATATGTCAGCAAAGAGGTTTCAGTCTAGATAAGTAGAAATGGAGAGTTGTATAGCACCCTGGGCTACTTACCCATCACATGCATATTAGTAGTATATTGTCATTAATGCAAACATTCTATAATGCATAACACATCAACTAAATATAAACAAATGCATAACACAATAATATCATGAAATGACAATTGGATACTTATATTTATTCATTTCATGGGAAGACTCCTTCTTGAGCCTTCAGCTTCATCTTTTTCTTCATTCATAACAACATCATTTCTTATCCAAATTCTAAAATTTCTTCAAGATTTGAGTTCATCATATTCCTCATCGCTTGAGGGTTTTTCTTTGAATCGTGAGATCTTGATCTCTGGTTTCTCCCATCTTCTCTTCTTTTATTATGAGTCAATCTTCTTCTTATGTGCACTCTTCTCAGAGTCTACTGAAGGTAATCACTTCCTTCTAGCACACATTCCTCGAATGAATTAATCCCATGATCCTGGGAGGCCATTCAAGGTGGTTGTAACAATATATTTGTTCTTCTTTGATTGCTTCATCATGGAAATGAACACTTACTTTTGGTTTCTTCAAGGATGACACATGAGGGATGAGATGATCTTTAATAGAATATGCAATGATTCTCTTGGCTCTAGACTTAGCCTCATCTCCCTCTGGCTCTTATAACTTCTTTACTTAAATACTGATCTAAGTCAATTTCTTTAGGGATCACGAAGTTCCTATACTTCTTCCGTTTCATATTCTTCACTTCAAAATAGCTTGGTCAAGGAATCAATCATCTCTTTTGGTATCTTTAGGGTAGACACTTGTGGTATAAGGTGATCCTCTTGGCCTTGAACAAGTTCTTCTTGTGTAAGGATTTTATCTTCATCTCCTTCTAGAACTAGAACCTCTCCACTTATGTAGGTGTCCAATTCATTTTCTTCAAGAACCGGTGAGATACTATACTTCCATTCTTGGAAAATATTAGATCTTACCGATTTGAGGTGTCTATCATGGTTCTGGATTTCGATGATCTAGGGTTTGTTAGAGAAACCCTAATTTTCAAAACTTGGAATTTCAAACTTCTTATTGGATAGAAATATGGGCCTCCTCAAGGCGAGCTCAAAATCATCCTCATTTTCCCAAAACTGTGACCAGAATTGTAAAATATCTGATGCCCTAGTTTTCTTCAATTTCTTCTCCAGAAATGTCTGACATTGTTTCTACAATATATCTGAAATTAGTGATTCTATGTGTCTGAAACTTAGCCCTGAAGTAGAATCCTCCATTATCTTTCCAACACCATAGGTTTGAGGAAAATTGGTTTCACCAATTGGGACTTATGAGAGTTTTCCCAAGGTGACTTATTTCAGGACAGTTCAGCATAGCGAACTTGTACAGACTGCCACATGTCACTGTTTCAGCTTCAGGGTCTGAAACATTTACAACAGAAAGTAAAGTATGTTCCTATCTATAAAATCTTGTGAAATTTCATTTGGATCTTTTTAGCCTAAGAGATAGCAATTCTCACAAGGTGTCCTATTTAAGGATGAATCCTAGGATAGGCTGGAACCCTAATTTGGAGGAATCATATCTCCTATAATATAGCGAATTTAAGGCTGAAATATTTACACAAGGTATATCAGGAATTTATCTTTGGCATATAAAACTTTTGGCTCCTAAGCATTCTCCAATCGCAATATATAGAGAATGTACCAAAACTACTAGTTTTAGTATTTTAGGGTTTTTCAGGTCCAGGGTCAAATTAGGGTTTGAATTTCCTGGAGTTTTACCCAACCAAAATTTTTGATATTAGTCTCTAAATTTAAATTTTTAGGAGGATATAAATCCTAATCTGGGCTCACTCAAAAATTCCTCTTTTGTAAAAAGCCCTAATTTCCCGCAGTAGTGACAGGTCAAAAACTGAAAATGCCTGGAATCAAATTTTGCTTCGACAGAAAGATGCACCCTTCAATGGAGAGTAAGCCTAGCCTCTTTTTGCAAATGATATGTGGAGAGAGACCCAAAAATTAAGAAGCCCTAGCTTCTGCAGCTACACAATGTCTTCTTCTTAGGTTAGCTCTGATACCATGTTAGATTTTTATCATTTAAGAAATATGATCTAGGATCTTATCTGAGAGAATTACATGCATAGCAATAATCACAAGAGATAAGAGACAGAGAGTTTTCCTCGGGGAAACCATAAAGGAGAAAACCCCGCAACTTCCTTAGAGATAGAATGAGCACCAACAGCAAAAGTAAAAACCAAAGACAAAAACATGATCTCCGATAGTTGTTCTCTCTCTCACTTGTGCGAGCTCCTCTTCTCTCACTCATGTGCTACAGTTGAGTGAGTGTGTGTCTCAAATAGAGAGGCTCACTTTATATTTATACTAGTTTCTAACTTGACAATTACTTACCATGGCCTAATTCTCTAGGAGTGTCTAATAACCCTATTGCCCCTCAACTGTGGGGACTTCCCCCCCCCCCCCCCCTCGATCACAAGGAGGGTTAACCTCAACTCAATTGTGGTGACTATTTCCTTGACTTACAAAGGAGGGTTAACCTCAATGACTTTACATGACTTTATTATATTAATTATTCTCCTGATAGGAACATCGAGGACCAATGAAATACAATATATGAAATATACAAGTGAATACATTTTGAAGTTACAAATACATCAACAAACCCTTCGAAATGGGTGTCATTGCTATTTTCATAGAGTTGAGAGGGTTTTAATGGGTTTTCATAATGTTTAGACATTTTGAAAATAAAAAGGCTGAGGGCCACAAAATAGTTGCAGCATGTAAACTAGTTGGGGTTTTACCCTCTGTGTAGAGACTATGTTGAAATGTTTAAAGTGTTTATAGGATGGTAGGGAATCTTACAACGTTCGATATGGTGATTGGTAATTGTAATGTGTGGAATCTACATGATTTGATCCTAGGTCATGATGATTGTAAATGATGATTACTTTGAAAGATTTGTTTGGCATTCATGCCTATAGGAATTGATCCTGCGACCTCTGTTTATTTATGCTATGTTTTTAAAGAGTTCTGTGCATAATGATGTGGTTGATTTATTATGTGGAAAGTTACTTGGATATATGATTTGGTTAGTTATATTTTGTAGTTTGATTATTTATGAATGAGATGGATATATGTTGATTTTTGTTTATTTAAAACATGATATTCAGACCATTAGATGGTCTTGATATCTCTACTGTATATTCAATTTATGAATTACTTTGGTTAATGAGGAATGATTTTCTTTATAAACTTGGTTCTTTTTAAAATTAAATATAGACCCCGAGAGGCATTTCAATGGTTTTAATCTAGATTTATTACTTCAGTTTGATGATTATTATTAGGCATGGAATAATGTGATTATAGTGTTGTTTATTTAGAATGTAGCTTCAGACCATTAGAGGTCTTAATAGCTTGACTATTTATCATTTCATTTCTATTTGATTATGGTTCTGTTTATTTTAAACAATGGAAAATGGTTTGTTTCTTAGGTTTTGTTTTACTATACTTTAATTTAATAGGTTTTATAACTAGTTTCTGTTTAGGGCTTATACTAGTTAATCTTTTTACTTCTAATTGTAGGTCTATTGGAAATATGGAATTTGTCAGTAACATCCATAGATAAATATACATATAGATTATGTTTTTAGAGTGGTTCTAGGTCTTAAGAAAAACAATGTTTAAGCTAAGAAATAAAATGTAGAATTAAATTGGAAGAACAAAACCCTTGAATAACTTTAGACATGAATAAATTTTAGACCTAGTGTTTAGAAATAAAACATAAAATATTCTAAACAAGAAGTACATTATAAACATATATTTAGCAGTAAATCATAAACCCTTAAGTTACAAAACAGGAAATGAAGGTTAGAAATAAATTAGGAAACAACATCCTTTAAAACTGAACCCAAAAATGTACTTAGATAATCAAAGGGAAAAATCAAGAACCTCATACCTGCAATGGGAGAGCTATTTCAATGGCTAAAAATCCTGAACACTCAATTACCCAGCATTAACAAATTCACAAATAGATTTGACCTCTGTATAGTTAATTGAATCACTTGGAAACTACCACGTTCCACCCAACCATGACCCTGAACCATTCCTGGTTCTAATCCAGGCCCTCCCAAGCTGGTTCCAATATGCAAGTAGCTTAGAGCTCCTAAGGCAAGGCTTCCTTAATTGGGATATCAAGTCTAAATCAGTTCTCCTTTTTCCTCCTAGGAAAATGTTCTCCAAGAAATCTCTTGAGAATAATCAGGAAGAATAATGAATTCAAAAAAATGGAAGAGATCCCCAAGCCTCTCTTTGTCTTTCGTCTTTATAGGCAGACTTTTTAGTAATTTAACCGTTTTTATTTAATTTAGGAATTTTTAATATTTAATGTAGGAACTTTTAACTAGTTCTTATTTGTACTTTTGTAGGTATTGTACTATTTAATTATCTTTAAGTAATAATAGTAATAAATGGAGCCTTTCATTCTTTCTTATACTTTTAATATTATTACTATGCTTACTCTTATACATATCATGTATAAAATATATACTTATATATATATATATATATATATATATTGTTAACATTTGTCCTTAGGTATCATATAACATGATTCCTAAACGTATGACACTTTATTCAATAAGGCCATAAGCTAGGTGGTCAGGTCTACTAGGCTAGGAAACTCTAAACATCCTTACATGTTGTATTCCCTCGTATAACATGGTAGTTCTTCAGTACTTGATGAGATACAAAAATTTGAAATTCCATTTAATCACCTACAAATAAGTTATATTAGATCAATATTTTACTTGATTCATTTTCACTTGAAATAATTAATTCTTTTTGGTAACTCCTAGCGCTTATCTAGAGCCCATACTCAATGCTAAAAAATAGGCAGTTACAAACTTAGTACAATTCCATAGCTCTTCGCTCAACACTAATGCTAGGATGTACTTGTAGGATACAGCTAGGGATACAATGACTAAGGATCCGATGTTCCAGAGATTATGCTCAACATCAACTTGGAAGGCTCTAGGGATTATCCCCAACACTTCCAATTATGTTTTAATGTGCTTCAGATCTTCCTACTCAACACAAAGGTTTACATAATTCATGTGCACCAAATCTCGTCGCTCAACACAACAAAACACTCATGTGTTGCAGATCTTCTCACTCAACACAACTTAAACACTCAAGTGCTCCAGAGCTTCTTTCTCAACAAAAGCATTCAAATACTCATGTGCTCCAGAGCTCCTTTCTCAACACAAAACATCTCATCAATCATGTGCTTTAGGGTCCACGCCTAACACATAAACTCATACATAAAACATATGTAATTGGCTTACACCCAATATATCAAACAAATAATCATGCTGATATGGAGTGGGGTCTTAGACCCAATATATCAAAATAAAACATCAAAGTAACATCATAATCAATGGGGCTTATTCCCATAAATGTTAGGTAAAAAATTCGGGATATTACATCCCTCCCCACTTAGAAAAGCATCGTCCCTTGTGTTCCAGGGACTGAGAATGAAATCATGAAACAAGGTGGGGTAATCCTTTCTCATGGTGGCTTCATTCTCCCAGGTAGCCTGATCGGCTTCGAAGTGCTTCCATTGCACTTTCAACTGGATTATGGTGCACTTCCTGAGTTGCACCTCTCTCTTGTCCAATATATGAATAGGTTTAGGAGAAAACTCCCCTTAAGGTTCCACCTATAATAAGGACCAATCAATCACATGTTTAGTATCATAAACATATTTCTTTAATAATGGTGCATGGAAAACATTATGGACTCTTATGTGAGCAGGTAATGTTAGTTCATATGTCACTGGCCCTCTCTTGGCCAGTATCTCAAATGGTCCACAAAATCTAGGTGGTAACTTACCACACATTCCCACTATTAACGAGCTTCGTTTTTCTTTTACTTTCAAGTAGACATGGTCGCCTGTTTGATAATATTTATCTTTTCTTTTCTTATACACATAGATTTTCTGGCAGTCTTGTGCTTCTTTAAGGTTCACCTGGACCTTGGTAATCAATTGTTCTAAGTCCTTTAACAAGTCATGCCCTAACATGAGCTGGTCCATCGGGCTATCCCAAGTAACTAGTGTTCTACACTTCCATCCACAAAGTACCTCAAAGGAGCTCATCTTGGCGGAATTCTGGTATCTGTTGTTGTATGCAAACTCTACAAGGTGTGGGTAATCTTCCCATTTGGTGGGGTTGTTCATGACATACGTCCTAAGCATATCCTCTACAATTTGGTTTACCCTTTCTGTCTTCCCATCCGTCTATGGGTGATAACCAGTACTAAAGTTCAACTACGTCTCTAATACGAAGAATAAGGATCTCCAAAAGTTTCCAGTAAACTTAGTATATTGATCCGAGATGATTTCCTTGGGTATCCTATGCAGTCTAAATATATCCTTCAACAAAATATCAGCAATGTGTACTGCCTTGTAGGTCCACTTCACTGGAATGAAGTGTGTTTCTTTTGATAATTTATCAACTACTACAAAGATAGAATCATTTTGTTTCTTACTCTTAGGTATACTTGTGATAAAATCCATACTAATGACCTCCCACTTCCATTCTAGAATGGGTAACGACTGCAGCAATCCCAAAGGATGCTAGTGCTCTACTTTGACCAGCTAACATTCCTGACATTTCATGATAAATAACACTATGTTGGCCTTTAACTTAGTCTATAAAAACTATCTCTTAATGATGGATATCATCTTTTGATATCCCAGATTCCCTAAGTAGGGTGTCGGATGAAATTTAGTGCGGATGCTGGACCGAATGTCCCCTCCTTCTAGAATGTACACTCTCTCCTTGGACCATAGCAATCCTATTTTATCTACCTTGTACTCTTTTTGGTGTTGAAATAACATGTCCTCTTGGACATTCTTTACGATTTCTACATAGAAAGGGTAAACTCTATTGGTCATTCTAATCCTCTTGTGTAAATATGAATCGGTTTGACTTACGGTGACCTCATATACCATATGAATTTGTATTCTCAAAGCATCAACAATCTTGTTCTCTTTTTCCTTTATATGCTTTAGTTCGAAATGGTAATCGTTAAGGAAATCCAACCATCTGGCTTGCCTGGAATTCAGATCCGGTTTCTCAAATAAATAGTTCATATTCATATTGGTTGTCTTCAGAATGAATTTCCTTCCCATGAGGTAGTGCCTCCATATCTTCAAGGCATGGATGATGTTTTCTAGCTCAAGATCATGTGTGGGATAGTTCTACTCATGTTATTTTAACTTTCCTGATTCATAAAAGATCGCGTAATCGTTCTGCAAGAGGACTCCTCCGAGACCTTCCTTGCTTGCATCCATGCAAAAAAATGAAATCCCCATCAAAATCCGCAATTCGTAGTATCGTTGTGATTGGAAAAAGCTACTTAAGCTTTTTAAAACTCTCCTCGCACTTGGTCATCCATAAGAATTTATTTTCCTTCTTTTGCAAAGCGTTCATGGGACAAGCTATCCTTGAGAATTTCTCAATGAACTTTTGGTAATAACTGGCTAATCCCAAAAAGGATCTAATGTTGGTGACACTAATAGGGGTAGGCTAGTTTTCTATTTCTTTAATATTTTTTCTGTCCACATCTATCCCCATCTCGGAGATGATTTGACCCAAATATTGTATCTTTGGTTTGTAAAAATCACATTTACTAAACTTGGCATAGAGCTAGTGTTCTTGTAACACCTATAGAACTATGCAGAGGTGTTCCTTGTGCTCGTCTTTAGTCTTAGAGTAAAGTAGCATGTCATTTATAAAGACCAACACAAATTTATCTAGATATTTACTGAATATATTGTTTATCATACACATAAAGTTTGTGGTTGCATTCGTTAACCCGAATGGAATTACTACAAACTCGTAGTGTCCGTACCTTGTACGAAAGGAGGTTTTGTGAATGTCCTCATCGCAAATCCGTACCTGATGGTACTCGAATCGTAGGTCAGTATTTGAAAATATATTTGCTCCTCCTGCTTGATCAAACAATTCATCGATCCTAGGGAGTGGGTATCGATTCTTGATAGTCATCTTGTTAAGATGACGGTAATCAATGCACATCTGCATCCTACTATCTTTCTTCTTTACGAAAAGTATCGGTGCTCCCCAAGGAGACACATTTGGTCAGATATATCCTTTCTCAATCAACTCCTGTAACTATAGTTTGAGTTCCACAAACTCTGGTTTACTCATGCAGTAAGGGGCGTTCGAAGCTGGAAATTATCTTGGTGTCAGTTCTATGGAAAACTCTAGGTCTCATTTTTGTGGTAATCCTAGGATTTCCTCAAGAAATATGTCCTTGAAATATACAAGAACTGGAAAGTCCTCTATGTGTTGTTCTTGTTCAGCTTCTATGTCTTGGATGTTTACTGCAAATAGTTTGCAGCCTTTCCTAATCCACTTCTTTGCTTGTGATGCAGATATCTACCTTACAGAAACTTTCTTCGGTACACCTTGAATCTTCACTTGATTCCCTTGGATATCTGTACACAAGATTGATTTGTGTAATAAATAGAGCATGACATGGTGTTGTTCCAACCAGTCCATGTCAATAATTATATCATACGATCCTAAGGGTAGGATATTTAGGTTTACTTTAGTAGGAAAACCATTCAGGTTTACGTCATAATATTTAACTATTTCTAAAGCTTTCTGTTTCGTACATGTGGCTAATTGCACCAGCCAAGGTTTATCATGTCTAACTTTCCCTAGTTTACATACATCAACAATTTTAGGCGATACATAGTGTTGTTCATGAATACACACCCTTGTAACCTAGGTTCTGGGGTTACCAATGTACTTCTAAAACTTGCAGACAATCAGCTTTAAAGTATAGAAAGGAAATATGAAGAGATGTTGGACTCACCCAATTATTGACGGTTGATCCAAGCTTTGTCTTCTCCCGCTCTGCTTCTCTCCAAATATTTCAGGGATGTACCTCCTTCACCTGCAAAGAGAAAATTCTCCAAATACAATCTTATACATGTATATATGACATGTTAGATAAACAACATATATAGTGCTTAATCAATTATATTCATCAACCATGATACATGAAAGATATTCAACACAAAGTTGGAAAAATAATTCTCTTTATTAACATTTAGTGAATGAGATAAGTGTACAACCCAACACCTAAAACAAGGACTCCTCTGCAACCAAAGGACTCTAATTTCTACTGCTCCAAAGACTTCTGAAGATATACCACCAGCATAACTTTGCTCTCCAAGATTCATTGATTAATTCCCTCCCCAAGGCCTCTATTTATACATTGTGAAATAGAGTAGTTTCGAAGGTTGAGGAGGTTGAGACAGTTGAGATGGTTAATGATTAGAGCTCAACTAATCTCCATTAATCATGTTTTATTATTTTTAATGTCGAATGGATGTGTCTGCGGCTATTGATACTGGAAACCCGCATATGACACGCGAGTTTCTTCAAGGGAAACTCGTGTATAGATCTGTACATGGGTTGCAATGGGAATAGTCACGTACAGTACACGGGTTGTCAACAAACATAGTCGCATATGTACACGAGTTTCAGTGAATATAGTCATGTATGGAAATCAACATATAGAAAGATAAAATGGCAAGTTGGTCGGAGGATAAATGAATCTCATGTCATGCCCATCTATAGTGTTTAGGAAACCTTCAATCCTATAGTGTCCTTTTGTGTACCGACATATTAAGTGTCGGCACTCGGACGGAGAAGTGCCATTTGGGTTGATAACAGATGCCCCCTAATGTGTGGGGTAAGAGGGAAGCGATGGCTGAAATACATTATAATCATTATCTTTGGAGAACTCAGAAATCCAATGGAGCAGAGGTAGTACTTGAAACAAATACATAATAATGTCATAGACAAAGTCATATCTGACGACGCTATGTTCAATATACTGGAACACTAGCTCCTTTAAAATATTTGAGTACATCATATAGTATGGGTACTAGACCATGTATATTACAAAGGTGGATTGAAGCCACAATATACAATAATGATGAGTCTTCAAAGATCTGGAAGCTGTGTAGATAGGTACAACATAGTCTTGCGCAACTTAGTCCATAGATAGGAAACTAAGGTCTTCATAAACAATCCCAAAGAACTAGTGCAATCCAAGCCATGTGAATAGATGTTATTGAAGTCGAACATGGAGCAGATTCAACAAATTGTTAATCAATAGGTGATAATTGACAACTAAAGCAAAGGAATTCACCAATAATGAGAGTGAATCTTGAGGTACAATCGTCAAACTCTAGGTCTTCGTTGTCAGCAAGTGCTGATGCGGAACCATACTATGATGAGGAAAGCAAGAGATCCTCCAATGGATCACAAAAGTGACTAGGAACTGGGTAAAGGAAGGGATACACAAGTAATAACAGATACAACAATGTTGGATTCAGGATATAGATCAGACACAAGGTTAAGTCCTTGAATAGTGAGAACGCCACAAAGATGACCCAAGGCATATTTTTAACTTTATAGATAGAACAACTAGACTTATCTATCATGTAGCAGACATGATCAGATTCCCCAGGTAGAAACTGACAAGAGGAGGAGTAAGAAACTCGAAGTAATATCTGAACTAAAAGTGAACACTGAGGCATGAGTATTAGAAAAAATAGAGAGTGCTTTGTTCAAGGATGACATGCTGCCACTAACTGAGAACCAAAAGAAAACTTCTTCCTTACCTTCCCTGTTAAATTTTAATGAGTACAGGAAAGTCAACTCGGATCTCTCTTCATTTTTTGACAAGCTTGAAGAGAAGAGGGAATAATGCTTGATAGTGTCACTAATTCATGGATTTTATGAGCCTGAAATAGTACATGATCAGCTGGTATTTTCATATTTAGAGAGTTTAAAAATTCCAAAGAAGACTCCAGGGGGGGTCTTTTTTTGTCCAATTTAGTCTCGTGAGGCTGGAAAAATATAAAGCATACCACATAAGAACTCTCTTAACTTTCGTAGAAGAAAAGGTGAAGCTTTTCATACTTAGTGAGGGAGGTCCGAAAAAGGTTAAATTACTAGCTACCCAACGCTCCTTCAAGAGCAGCATATAGCTTGAGTTTTACGAGTGTGAAGGAAAGAAAGATCACTCAGAAAGATCAATTTGAGTACGAGAAATGGGGATTACAACAATAAACTCGATGCTTTGTTATTTAGTGTTTAACAAGCATGACAAAGAGATAACATACACTCATAATCTTTTTCATGTTTAGGTCTAGAGCACAAAAAATAGAAAACTGAGCTCATACTGGGTGTTCCTTTTCCATAAATTTAGTCCCCCAGTTCCGGAAAAGTGATAAACCTATACCTGAGAATACTCTTCTCAATTCCATAGAAAAGAGAGTGATCCTTTCTTGTAGTATTCCACATGGTCTGAGAAAGAGATAACCTACCACCAATGTGGATGCCCATTCACGTATTCTTAACGAGCTTGAAAGTACAAGTTAACTTGGTAGTCAAATCTATTTTTAAGGAGTCAGAACTGGGCCTAAAGAAACTCCATAGGGGAGGGGAGTCCTATAAAGGGATATCTTGTAAAAAGAGACCAAAATGAGGCTCAATTTGGCGTGAAAAATAGCTAAAAATATTCCCCTATACCTAAGACAGCAGCAACATGAGTATCGAAAGAAAAAATAGGTTCTAAATGGCGATAATCATGAGAAGAAAGCACTATCCATGAAAGAACAATGGTAAAAACAAGGAGCTAATGGTTAAAAATACCGTAGTCTGTGGTCAAAATGTTAATTGATATGTTTAAGATGGAGTAGGTATAACTGCACAATGCATGTGAAACGATAAAAACCATCCTATATGAGAAAAAAACACCTTAAAACGATGATAAACCTGATACAAGGAAAAAAGATATGGTATTAGAAATTGTGAACTATAGGGAAAAAACCCACTTAAGAAATAAAATTTCTATAAATAGTTCAAAAACATAAATAAAACTCACCATCTGAATTTTTAGCCATAAAAGACAAGTTTTCTACCTTCAATTGCTCCGTGTGGACAATCCGGTGGACCAATTCCAAATCCTCAAGCATCAGGTAATACTACGCTCCATTCTTTTCAATTTGATCCAAGCATTTATAAAAATTAGGCCCTAATTTTATGTTTTTAAGTGCCCTCAACCAAGCAACACTGTGTACGCAGTTTCACTATATTGAAACTCGCGTACACACGTTCTGTACGCGGGTTGCTCGAAGGACAGTCGTGTAAAGTACACGACATGCCTTAATAGACAGTCGCGTATGCTGTGTGAGGTGAACAAGAAGCATATAGGGTCAAAAATTTGAAATTTTTACATGAAATGGAAGGTTTGCAAATGCTTTTTTACTAGGTTTGAAGATGGTGCTTGAATGGAGGGACCGCGAACATGAAGATATGGATCAAGAAGCACTCCAAGATGCCCCCATTGTGATTTTTTTATGTTCGAGTGGGTTGTTAAAGTTTTTTTGTACCTCACCTATGTGGACCAATGTCTTCCTCTTAGAGTTCTTGATAAATTATTGGGACCATGACTTGGGCATGTTTGATCTTCAAGGTGAGTCCTTGGAGATTACTTCAAAGGATATCTATTTCATTGCGGATCTATCATGATGGGGATCTCTGGTAAACTTAGAAGGCACCGGTAGAGGCGGTGATCCTCTAAGTGTCCAAAACTATATTGATGTATACTACGCACCAGGCACACAAAAGAGGGGCAGTTGCATCCCCATTGTATACATACGTGACCTTCTTCTACAGGTGTTGAAAAGTACCATAGTAAGGGTTGCGAGATCATATTCTCTTCACCTTGGGACACAGAACCAGATGATATTAGCAATTGATTGTATGTAGGGGGCCCTATATGACTGGTGCTTGGGAGTCATCCCGATTATAAGAAAACAACTCTCTGACTGCAAGAGAGGAAGGAGAAAGAATTTTGGATATTCTATCATACTAGTAGCCTTCTTCTTTGAGAGAGTGCCAGGATTGAGCCCTGCAGTACCATTACTAGTTCATTTTCCTTGTCAGCCTAGGCTAAGTAGATGGGGAGATATCGTCCTCCGCCAGGGAGGTGGTGGCTCAGTGCAGAGTGTCTATGATGATGGCTTATACTTTTGGTGGGAGCATCAGGTGCCAGCTTTGGAGTACTTTCCATACGCTGGAATCGATTTTCATGGTGATGCAGGCCTCATCCTCCCTCCAAGAGGAGCATGGGGAGAGTTAGGTAATTTTTATTTTCAAGTTTTAAAATTTTTATGAATTTTAAAATATAGAGATATATACATATGTATAAGAGTTCTAATCCTACTAAAATGTCAAAATGTAGATATTGGACCAGTCCGCCTTGAAGGGCATCCACGCATGTATGTGCATCCTATCTTGGGAGAATACCAGGGGCTGATTAGGGCTCTGGAGGGGAAGTTGTCCAGTCTTACCCAGAGAGTACCCACCTTATGGATTGAGCACATCCCAGCCATCATGTAGGATTTCATGGTTGGTGTACCACCTATCTGGATACGCCTTTTGAGGTAGGTAGCCAGAGCAATATTAGTATACATAGATGCTGTTGAGGCTGCTGAAGCTGAGGAGGATGAAGAAGCCAGAGTATAGACAGACTGGGGGGACCAGGGTGGTCCAAGTGACCAGGGTGGTCTAGCTTAGATCTAGGGAATTTGATGGACTTTGATCCATATTTTGTATATTATATAGTTATGACTGGATCTGAGGATCAGAGATTCCACCTATCTATGGATAGATATTCACACACACACACACACACACACACACACACACACACACACACACACACACATATTTTCCAGTTTATTTACAAATGTTTTTATGTGTTTGATGTATATTTTTATGAAAAATGTGTTAAATGCCAATAAAATATGTAATTAGCATATGCATCAATTAATGAATTTTGATTCCTTGGAATATGATTGAATGTAATGAACTAAAAATTTCTTTCCAATAACCTAACTTGCATAAACTAACGTAAAAAAATAGGGTTCCGCACCTGGTAAGCCCGATCGAGCTGAGAAACCACTAGTTGAGAGTCCAGTCGGACTTCTAGCTGAGGGATACCATGTGACAAAGCATCCCATAGAAGCTCAATGATGACCCTATATTCAACCACATTGTTGGATGAAGGACCTAAGCAAGTGCCTCCTGAGGCAACTAGCTGTCTTGAGGGTGAATAAGTGACCCATGCAACTAAAGCTAGATTACAAGTGTGGAGACTTGCGCCATCAACGAAACCTACAAACCTCTCAGAAGATATATGAAACAACCAGAAGATGTTATAAAAAACACCAACCGATGAACTAGTGTACATAAAAATACATACAATTAAATACAAGAAAAAGTTCTAAGCTTAAGCATAGTACTTTTTCAGGTAGAGCCCATTTCTAGGCTCAGGAAGCTTATTCCCATCAAAATCAATTAATTCATATGCACCCTTCTTTAAAACCTTTGACATGACATATGGTCCCAACCACATAGACCTGAATGTTCCTGCCCCTAGGGGTTCTTTGTCTTGGTCCCAAAGAAAAACAAGTTCCCCCTCAGAGAAAATTCAAGGCTTGACCGACTTATCATATTGGTTTTTGACCCTATTTTTATGAGCTTGGTTTGCTGTCAGCGCATCTCTACGCTATTCATCAAGATGTTATAAATGTACTAAACATTCTTCAAGCTCAGTTGTATCAGGTAACACATGAATAGCTATTTTTAAGGATGGGATTTCACATTCAACTGGGGTAACAACTTCCACTCCATGAATGAGTTGGAAGGGGGAGAAACCCAAAGCAACTTTTACATTAGTTCGATACGCCCAAATAGCAGGGTATATCATGATATGCCAATTTGAATGGGCTGCATTAATAGTATGTTTGAGGATAGTTTTCAAAGTTTTATTAACAGCCTCAACATGACCATTGACTTGAGGATAGAACGAGGATGAATGTTCTTGTCTAAATCCTAGCATAGTGGTCAGTTCCGTCATCATGCTATTTTGAAAATGATAGCCATGGTCACTGACAATCACTTTGGGTATACGAAATCGTGCTATAATTTGATTGTAAACAAAAAAATCTATAGTTGGGCCCGTCAGCTCTAAAGGTTGGCATTTCCTTCGCCCATTTTGTAAAATAATTCATGGAGACAATGATATATTTGTGCTCCCCGGCCGAGGCTAGGTTACATGTCACGTAGTCAATCCCCCAATTCATGAAGGGGCCCACAGAGATAACCGGAAATAATGGAGCAGGATGTGACCACATCTTCCTCGTGTAAAGCTGACAAGGATGACAGTGCTTCACGACTTCCACACAATCCTTAAAGATTGTGGGCAAGAAATAACTGGCACATAATATCTTCTGGGTCGTTTCTAACCCAGATAAATGACCCCCACATGCTCCACTATGGGAATCATTTAGGGCAATCTCCACTTCCTCATTGGCAAGACATTGACGCAAAACAGAATCTACCCCCCCTACGATATAAAGTATCTCCTATGATGAGGTAGTTCTTAGCATGTAGGCGTAGTTTACATCATTCTTCCCATGAGAAAGCTGCAAGATACTTCAAAGTCTAGAGATAGATAAGTATATCTCATAGGTGGAAATCAATAAGATCTGCTCATCTAGGAATGAGTCTTCTTCAATGACTACATCTTCTTCCATTGGAAATTCTGCAATAAGCTTGGCAAAAACTAAGGATTTTTTGGATTTGGTAGACTGAAAATCCAAGTCAAACTCTTGGAGAATGACTATCCACTTGTTGAATTTTCCTCAAGCTATCCATCGAGATAAAACATATTGAAAAGGATTGACATCTGCCACTACCGTTGTAGTCCTTAGTAAGATATAGTGACGTAACATCTTAACAGCATAAACAGTTGCTAAGGCCAGCTTCTCGACGTGGGAGTACCTTAGTTCAGGTCTGGCTAAAGCATGGTTAAGACAGTAAATGACATGATCTTGGATCCTATCGTCCTCCTGGACTAGGACTGCCCCTATAGTCGACTCAGATGCGGCCATATACAATATAAAATCCCTATAGTAATCTGCCAGATGCAACAATGGTGCCGACAACAAATATTTTTTCAATGCCTTGAATGCGAGTTGTACAGTTTCATCCCATACAAATGGGGTGTCTTGTTTTAGCAGGCGCATGAAACCCTTAGTAATCTTGGCATAGTTTACAATGAAACATCGAAGAAAATTGGACTTTCCTTGCAGACTCTGAAGTTTCCTGATAGAACGAGGAGGAGGAAGAATTACAATGGCCTCAACTTTTAACGGATCCGCCTGAATGCCTCTATTAGAAACAATGAATTCGAGTAGTCTCCCTGACTCCACACAGAACACACACTTGTGGGATTCAAGCAGATTTTATAGTATTTGCATCGTTCAAATATCAACCATATATGATCTGGATGGTCAATTCTCTTACGATAATGTGTAGGTAGATCATCAAGGTAGGGTTCAACAATGGCTTTGATATAATGGAAGGAAAAATCCATTACCTACTAAAAGGTTTCCCCAGCATTTTTCAATCCAAAGGGAATTTCTTTGTATGCGAAGGCGCCCCAAGGACAAATGAAAGCAGTTTTATGTTGGTCTTTTGGTTTTATTTGAATTTGATTATATCTGGAGAAGCCATCCATAATTGAAAAAACTTCACTTCCCACACAAGCATCAATAATTTGGTCTATAAATGGCGTGGGATAGTTATCCTTAGGATAGGATTTGTTCAAATCTCTAAAGTTAGTACATATGCATATGGTCCCTTGCTTCTTATCAACGGGAACAGGGTTGGAAACCCATTTCGTCAGAGCTATGGGATAAATAAAACCGGCTTTCAGTAGTTTTTCCACTTCAGCCTTCACTACCACCGCTTTACGTAGGTTAACAGGTCTCAACTTTTGTCGAACAAGTTTAGTGTTAGGGTATCTTTGGATCTCGTGCTCGACTATAGATGGATCAATGCCTGGAATCTCCTCATATGACTAGGCAAAAACATCGCAGAATTCCTTAAACAAGGATGTATAGATCGCAATCTCCTCAGGAGAGAAGTTTGCACCGATATGTATATTTTCCACAACGTTAGGATTTACAGATATGCTGATAGGGATGGTAGTAGAAATATTTTCCATATTCCCCTTAGCAAACATTCCTTCCCTCGGTAAGGGATTGATGGGTGTATCAACATCATCTGCCAGTCTCATATGAAACTACCAATTCTCTATCCTGCTTAGTTTTGGAATAAAATAGGATCGATGGTGAAGATATTCACAGATCTTATCATGTCCACACATGGCTTCCAGAATGGTTTCATCAGAAGGTAAAACCATATCTAAACAGTCTATAGAATACAAAGAGTTTTCTACCCAAGTAGGCAGATAGGATTCTTCCAGTTTCTTTGAGACCGTGAGGGGAACCAGAATGGATTCAATAGTGGTTTGGGTGATATCTTGATAATCCACTTCCATTTCCAATAGGGGCACTTCAGGTTAATGTTGGGTAGGGAGGACCCAAGGATCTATCCTATTGACAACCGTAGCAATGGATTTTCACACACTAGTCGAACCTATATAATTAATAGGAGCTGGAAGATCGAATGTGCCCATCAGTGATGTGTACATTCTATCCCCTAAGATCTATGCAACAGGTTTAACCTGATCAACCAATGGTACAATGGACTGATTATACTCCATGCGACCTTTTCGAGTAAAATCGAGTTGGTCAACAGTAACCAACTTCCCTTCATATGGAAACACTACCACCCAAAAGATGGCCGATGCAATAGCAGACATGGCATAAGTCCAACTTCTTCCCAAAATCAAATTATAGTCTAAAGGTACATCAATCACCTCCATTTCAGTAGACACTGCTTTTCGTGCTAGCTTAATTTCAAAACCTAGTAGGATACCATGCGGACAGAATGACCTTTCGTCGAAAGCAGTAAGCAGGGTGTTTGATGGGTTCAGCTCTGGGGATCCAAGAGCTTTCCAACATGACAAGGACATAACACATGTAAAAGCACCCTCGTCAACAATTGGCCTTCCAATGGTCTTTCCACCATGGATGACATATATTGATAAGGCTACATGGTAAGGTAGGCGAATTTTGACATCAGACAAGTGAAATTTCGCCATGAAACTCGATGAGTCCATACTTCCTAAGGCTACTAAGAGTGCATCCCACTGGGCTGGAAAACTCTGTAACACCTCTAAATCCAACATTTCACAAGGTGTCTAGGCTAATTCTTCAACCACAGAGTAGTTGGATGCAGCCCTAGTATTAGGATTATGCAAAGTCTTCTTAAAGACACCTTTCGGTATCTTGGGCATAGTTTCAACAGGTTTCTCAATCATGAGAGGGTTGAAGTTTCACCTAAGGTCTTACCCTTCCCAGTGGTCTCTTTTTCATAGTTCTTATTCCTGGTCTGTATTAAAGTTTAAGATCAAACCATGTTGATATAATTGGGGTCAAGGGCATTTGGGGTGCTCCCTGGTGTATTCGATGCTGAAGCAGAATTCTGCTCTTGGGGAAAGAAATCCTTCAGGACAGTCGGTTGTTGAGCTTTTAACAGCTTCTAGGCTTGTTCCATAAGGGGACAAAGATGGGTGAGGTTATCCTCATGGCACAACTTACATGGGATTTTCCCCTTTCTCTTTTCTTTGTTTCCCCCATCAGCATTGTTTGCGGGTTTCTTCTTGTTTTGATTTCCCTCCCCTTTCTTTCCTCTCTTCTTCTTCCCACTAGGCTACTAATATCCCTTTTGAGACGTATGTGCAAAAAAAATTTCATTTTGGGGTGAGGGGGCAGCCTTTGCTGCCTCCACCATAGAATGTTTGATGGACAACTGATGGAGCTGTTTGGCCAAAGATTCTACAGTGGGAGAATTAATAGACCCAACCAAACCATCTACATGGGGTCTAGGCTTAGGTTTCTCTGCATCATGGGTTGGCCTCGCTGGCTCAGGGATGATCTCATACAATATCCCACACTGAGAGTAAATCAAATCTAATTTCTAGGCCTTGAGGATAGCTTCTTCCTCATTCATCACTCCTGAAGTATATATGTCCTTAGAAATATAAGGCAATAATGATTTAAGGAACCATTCTAGCAAGAACTTAGGAGGAATAGTGGATTTAATGAGGCTCTTTCGCCTCCTCCACTCTTGGATGTGATCTGAGATGTGGGTGGCCTTGTTCTTCCTGAAGTTAGATAACAAGTCCGTTCTGAAATCATATCAGACCGGAAGTTGGAAGTGGCTAAGGAAATCATTAGCCAAGTCCCAAAAACTGCTGAGTGCAGAAGAAGGCAACTCAATGTATCATTTTGATGCAGTACTCATCAAGGTTCTTTGGAACACCCTCAACCTAACTAAATCTTCATTCAGTGAATTGGAAGAACACCTTAAATGAAAAGTGGTGGCATGAGCCCCAGGATCTTCACCAAATTTTCCTTTGAATTTTGGGATGTCCGAGGGAAATTTGGCAGGGACAGGTGGCCAGGAGTGATCATGCCTCACCGGTTCATTCATCAGTTTAGAAAAATCTGGCAAGTTTAACGTTGCTAGGAAATAAAGCTTAGGTCGAACTGGAGCACTAAAAGTGCTAGTATGGGGATTAGAGGGACTTGCCCCCAAATTCCCATATGCAAAGGTGGGGTTTCCCCCTACCACCGGTTGCGAAGTGGATGGGTTACTTTGAAACAGATTCCATCCGTAAGCCACTCGATTGTTGGTATGAGGTGTAGTATAAGAGGTTCTGGCTTCCCTAGTCAAAATTGGGGTTTGAAATATAGGAGCAGGTATCCCTCCGTTAAACAGTGAAAAGGGAGACCTCATGAAAGGAGCAGAGACCAGGGTTTGGAAACCTTGACCATAAGGGTTAGTGTTCCCAAACTGCACTCCTACATAAGATGGTAGTGGGCCTACGTATGGAGTGGATGGGGGTATATGCCCCCCATTCCAAGGAAATACTTGGACAAAAGTAGAGGATCCTATAGGACCACTCTGGGTAGTGTGTGTGAAAGAGGATGGAACTGTAGGTACACTTGGAATCCCAGTGACCATACCACCAGAAGCACATGCTAGGCTTGTGGGAACTGGTGGTTGAACCACTTGGCTCACTGGATTTAAGCGCATAGTAGGTATGCTTGATCTAGGGGAACCTGCTGGGGGAGGTAGGACCCCTTCAGCCGGGATGGCTGAGGTGAAAATGAAAGAACTTTCTCCTGCACTAGAGATTATCCTACCCATAGGGGCACCAATCACGGGTGGATCAAAAGGACAAACCTAGATGATCACTGGATCATTTAAGTCAGTAAAGGGTGTATTAAAAATCCTTGGTAACTCGTTAGCCTACAAGTCTTCTATCTCAACTGTATTTAAATAAAAAATGTTTTCCCTAAGTTTTGGTTCACCCGGAACATCACTGACTCCTATTGGTTCAAATGAACCGTCCGTGTCCAATCTCTGCCTTTGAGGTGGAGGTGGAGGTTCCAATGTGATGAGAGGATGAAGGTTTTGCAACCTTCATGACTTTTTGATATGTTGGTCCTCCACAATTGTAAATTTTACAATTCAAACCCTAGGGTCGAGTAAACACAGACAAACCACAGAGCAATCACTACAAAAAATCTTGAACTCTCAACAGTCAGCAAGGGTAAAAGATATGCTTTATTGAAGAAAGCTGAAAAACAGATGCTTGGCGTCCTTGAAGAGGTTCTTAGGAATAAGCGAAAGAATCACCCATCGCCCTCCTACACTTTCAACAAGGGTTACCTTCCAAGCCCATCCAAGGTGAACCAGAAATAGCCTTTTGGTTTCCCTATGTATGAACCCTAGATGTCAAGAGACTAGAGGCTACCTTAACTATACCAACAGTCTGGGGGATAGTCGCAAGCTTGATTCATACGCATGGGCAAGGTAACTGATCCTGAAACTCTGTCTAGGATAGAATCCCCATATGCATAAAAACCCTAGTTTATGTTTCGACAAGAAATCAGAGGGTTATCTCCTCAGTCCAATGCCTCCACACGGCCTCATTCTTGACTCTCATATGAGAGGAGCTTCCCAGATACTATCGATAAAAAGAAGGATTTACCTATCGATTGGCCCACTATATTTGAATTTAAATACTTATGGGGAGTTTACACTTCTTATCCCACAAGTCTAGCCTAAGCTAGTAGGTGTATGGCCCTAAAAAACAAAAATTACTAATAAATTTAATTATTGTGTTCATTTTAAGAGCTATTTTTTACTCAGAAGGCAAGTGGAGTGAAAGACTATGATGTTTTTTACTCGATAAGAAATGTAAAAAACAACAAGTGTATAATTTCAAAGAAAATTATCACTACTTAAAAACAAGCTTCTCTTTCTTTTCTTTTTGTAAATGTAAGCTGATGAAAATGCAATGAATAAAGAGAAAACTAAGACTATATTTTTGTAATTTTTGAGATTATATTTAAAAACTGAAAACAAAACTACTATATGCAAAGCAAATGCAAAATTTTCTAATGTTTTCTTTTAACTTTTCAAATTACTCAAAGACTACTATGCACCTAAATGCATGATACTTGAGTATGCTTGAACAAACTAACTGTATAAAATAAGCAAAATGAGTTAAGGAAGATTCATAAAACCAAATATCAACAAGCTAAGGAAGAATTCGAACCCTAGCTTGGGTGGACACGATGAATAGAAATCACTGAGATCAAACGAAGACAAGTGGAAAACCAACACTATTCGAAAATAAAAGGAAAATACAGTGTCTAGAACCTTGATCACTAATTCAGACAACCAGCACTTGAACCTATAACCCAACAGGTGGATCCACTTCAACTTGCTAACAGAAAGACAATCCAAACAATAAGAACTCAAGGGCTTTACAAGAAAGCACAAGGTGCAGCTAACAAGGTTGTCAAACTCATAGTGCAATGCTCATAAAGAAGGCCAATCAGCAAACAAAATTTATAGAAGGACAGGGACAAGCAAACCCTAACCCAAAAATTTTAATGCTCAGGCTTGTACGCAACTGTGTACAAGGGAAACCCGCATACTGTATGTGACTGTGTTATAGAGCAACCTACATATGCAGAACTCTATACGCGACTGTGTGCAAGAGAAACCCGTGTACAGGTATAGAATTTTCAAATAAAAAGAATTTTTTTAAAGATCTTCAAACACCACTCTAAGCATGAACCAAGACAAGACACCACACACTAAATCAAGGCAAAGATTGGGCACTGATATACAGAGTTAACCCATAGTAGTATGGGCTCCTTAGTGGAGTTTCCAGTTCTGTTGTTCAGGAATAAACACCCTTGTAACCTAGGGTTTGGGGTTACCAACGTACTTCTAAAACTTGCAGAAAATCAGCTTTAAAGTAAAGAAAGGAAATAGGAAGAGATGTTAGACTCACCCAATTATCGATGGTTGATCCAAGCTTTGTCTTCTCCTGCTCTGATTCTCTCCAAAGCTTTCAAGGATGTACCTCCTTCACCTGCAAAGAGAAAATTCTTCAAATACAATCTTATACATGTATATATGATAGGTTAGATAAACAAAATATATAGTGCTTAATCAAATATATTCATGAAGTAGGACACATGAAAGATATTCAACACAAAGTTGGAAGAAGAATTCTATTTATTGACAATCAGTGAATGAGATAAGTGTACAACCCAATGCCTAAAACAAGGACTCCTCTGCAACCAACGGACTCTGAGTTCTGCTGCTCCAAATACTTCTAAAGATATACCACCCACATAACTTTGCTCTTCAATATTCATTGATTAATGCTCTCCTAAGGCCTCTATTTATACTTTGGGAAATAGAGAAGTTTCAAAGGTTGAGGAGGTTGAGATAGTTGAGATGGTTGATTATTAGGGCTCAACTAATCTCCATTAATCATGTTTTATTATTTTTATTGTCGAATGGATGTGTACGCGACTATTGATACTGGCAACCGACGTATGACATGCGAGTTTCTTTAGGGGAAACCATCGTATAGATTTGTACACGAGTTGCAATGGGAATGGTCGCGTACAATACATGGGTTGTAAATAAACATAGTCGTGTATGTACACAAGTTTCAGTGAATATAGTTTCTTACGACAATCACTATATAGAAAGATAAAATGACAAGCTGGTTGGAGGATAAATGCATCTCATGTCATGCTCATCTATAGTGTTTAGGAAACCTTCAATCCTATAGTGTCCTTTGGTGTACCAACATATGAAGTGTCAGCACTCAGACGGAGAAGTGCCATTTGGGTTGGTAACACATAGCTCTAGCAAGCATTGGGGTCAATCAGTATTAAAATTGAATTGTTTAAGATATTACCTTCTATCTCAACCATGATAGCTCGATGGTCTTCCTGTCGGCCATCCAAGGCTGCACAAATTCACAGTGTTCCAACTATGTCCTCTACCGTTGGTTCTTCCTACAATTTGTGCAAGACCACATTGGTATTATTCTTATAGTCTCGAGTGTAATGAGGCCTTTGGCATGTCCAACATTTAATTTGCAGCGGGGAAACATTGGCTCCCCCATTTGTTGTTGTCTTGTTAGTATTTGGAACTGGTACACATAGCTTTGTACTCGTCTTGTTGAAGTTCTTGTTGGATGGAAAATTGTTTTTATGTTTTCTATACAATGGTGGGTTAAATCATGGTTTGTGGTTATCTGAGAAGGTCCTAGACCTGTCTCTACTTCTATTAAGGTTCTCTTTCCTCAGTTGTCCATGCTCGTAGCAAATCCTAGCTTTGTGTAAGGTGGTGTCAAATGTTCTAGGCATGTCAAATTCAATCCTCTCTCGAAAGTTGGGAGGAACACATCCTAAAAACTGTTGTTTATTTACTTTCTTATACTTGATGTAGTGTACATAATGCAACAGATCCAAAAATATGTTAATAAAATCATCCATAGTCATGGATCCCATATGTAACTCATGAAACTCTTTCGCTTTTATGTCCAAGACTCTCTCTGACATGTATTTCTCTTGAAAAATATTGCGAAACTTACTCCACTATATTTCTCTTAACTCTTCTTTCTTGCTATGTTTCAAGTCTCTCCACCATCTAACTACTTTTCCATTTAAATTATAGATGGCTAGATGAGCTTTCATTTCACTAGAGTAGTTATGAACTCATAAATATTTTCTCATACCCAACAACCAGTCTTCATATTTTTCCCCCGTATTCATCTCTCCTTCTTAGGTTGGAACTTTTATCTTTCAGAACTCTCCTTGAAGATTATCATCATTTCATAGTTTCTTTCTGGATGGGGAAAGAGAATCATCACTAGATAGACCATGATAATCTCCTTTTGGAATTTCAGGGGTATGCTCTCCTTTTCCTTCTTTTCTCGGGCTACTAGCCTGTTTATTATAAAATTATTTCTTGAACCTATTTGTGGAATGAGTGGGTTTTCCTTGAAAGCTTCCTCATGTCATGTTTCATAGCAATGCTTAATTAATTGCATGATGTTCCTTTCTTTCATTCAGATTATCATCTCTAAAACTCCGCAAGTCTGCTTGGAGACTTTGTATAGTTTCCATTATCTCAGAATTCAGTTCCACCACCAGTTTTGCTTCCTGGGTGGGGATATTAAACTTCCCTTACCAACTGTTATCTTCTTCAGTGTTCATGATTTGAACTGTTCTTTTAAAATCCCGCAATTGCAAATTTTTAATAACAGGAAAAATTTATGTTAGTTAACACAATTTAAAATCATACTTTATTTTCCTTACAATGAATGTCTAGTACACCCATTTCATCTCTTAGTGTTGAAACTGGGCTCTGATACCACTTGTAATGTCCCCAAAATTTGAAAATCTTTTTTTTATTAGGCTAGTCATTCACTGCCTAAAATGGACATTATTTACACTTGTGTGGAACATGTTATTCTTTGTTTACGGTGATGTATTGTCATAAGTTGTTCTTATTTCCTGCTCTCATATTTATCGATGTGGTTATTAATGTAATATTATGTTGTCGTGATGTTGTTTACTATCTTGCTCTATTCTTAGGAATTCATAGGTATGTGCCATTTCGATTACTTACTCATTCGTTATAAAGATAGATTACTGTTTTATGAACAATTCTAACTTAACTATTATTGTAAAGAGGTGGACTGGATGGACTTGTTTCCCTTGCAAACACCTAAACGGTAATTGGTTTCTACTTGTCACTACGGGGCTTACTTAGTTCTTATGAAATAATTCATTAATTTTCTTGTTGCGTGTAGGTACACTTGACGCCATAAAATTGCTTATAAAAGAGGAACAAGACATACTGCACATTCGTCACTAGAGCTTAGCTTGGACAACGACAGACTTACAATCCTATCCTAGTGATTACTATGATGGTTGTTTAGTTGATATTTATGCAAGTCTGGATGTTTTACTATCCTATGTTGTACTAGTTACTATTGTCATTTTTAATGGACTTTATGACATTGATTAAAATGTGGTTGTATTATAACATTTACATGGCACACATTGTATATGGTTTTAGTATTGTATAATATGGTTCATGGTTTAATATAGTCCTAGTGTATAAGTTTATAACCTTAACATTAGCCCTCTATGGCATATTTCATATGCCATGGGCTATGGCTATACCCTATGATTTTGATATGTATAATGGGTTTTATATGTTTCACGTTGATTAAACTTGGCTCTGCATTAGAGGTTGGCATAAACTATACAATATGGGTTTTGATTTACGCTATTAGAGGCCAGGGTGACAACATTAATGAAATTTGGGTTGTGTGGGCCTAAAGCTTAGGGCTTGGGCTCTTGCGATGGTTTGGGTCATTTGCAGCATGGCTGCGTGAGCTCTGTGAGAAGGTATGACTTCCTTACTGGTTTATCAGCGTTGTATTGTTGTTCAGTTTGGGTTCAAGCATACCTCTTATCATAGATTTTTTTGGTTGCAGGTTGTAGGGTTTAGGAAACATGGGTCGTGGGTTTCCCTTAGTTCAACTCCATACCCATTTCAGGTAAGTCCTACTATAACAAGGTTTTAACTTGTCCTTCTCTTGAGTGGATATAGTGAAAGAGTTTGAAACTCGTCATTGGTTGAGTGCTTCGTTGGGTTTTAATGGCTACGATTTGGAAAGGGTTCTCTGTGTAAAGCATCAGGGATGCGTTTAATACTTGGGGACTTAATGTATTCTGGTTTTTGTTTAAGGATTCTCTGTGTAGTAATGTTTCCTTGGTGAACATTACCTGGATCTGTGAATTTTAAATATGTTTAAGCTTGGATATGACGACAACACCATTGCTTGCAATGGTGCAAGTTCGAGGTTATACGTTTGTGTGAACTCTTAAATTGGTTTAAAATGGATGATATGTACAACAATTACATTCTATGTGTGTTTTATGGTGATGACTCTTAGCTTAGCACTAGCATGACTCTGTGTGGTTTGCTAAATATGGTATTAAGTTCTTTATATGGAAAATGTTGACAACATTGTTTGGCCTTGGGAGCTATCCTATAGGTGGCATTGGAATTCCCGCCATTAGAGCTATGATTGTGTAATGAACTATAATTTTCATGGTTGAATAATCATTATGGTTATTCTATGTATTTAAATGTAGAAGCCATGGCTATGGGTGTAACCCTTTGAATTGGGTGTCATTGCTATTTGCATACACAACATCATTTGAGCCCAAAATATGACGACAGAATCTGATGACATTTGATGTAAAGTACGATTGTGTCAGATTTAAATGATGAAAAGTACTGTATGTTCTGAATCTTATTTATCATCTTATAGAGTTATCGAATTTTTGAATTTACGCCTTGCAGGTTTTGCAATGAGCATGTTCATCTGAAATTCGACAACATTTCATCTAAAATTCGAAAACCCTGTCATCTGAAATTCAAAAACAGTTCATCTCAAATTCGACAAAATTCTCATTTGAAATTCGACAAGCCCAAGTTAGAAATCCGACAACAATTCATCTGAAATTTGACAACTATTCATCATCATCATCACCATCATCTTCATCATCGTATCATCGTCGACTTCATCATCATCCTCATCTTCATCATGATCATGATCATCAACATTGTCATCATCATTATCATCATGATCGTGATAATGATCATAATCATCATCATCTTCATCGTCATCATCATCATGACCATCATCATCATAATCATAAAAATCATCATCATCATCATCATCATAAACATCATGATCCTCATATTCATTTTCATCATCAACATCATCAGCATCATCATCTTCATTGTCATCATCATCATCGTCATCATCTTTGTCATCATCACCATCATCATCATCATCATCATCATAATCATCATCATCGTCAGCACCATCAATGTCATCATATTCATTGTCTTCGTCATCATCATCATCATCGACATTGTCATCATCATCAACATCATCATCTTTGTCATGATCGTCATCATCATCATCATCATCATCATCATCATCATCATCATATTCATCTTCATCATCTTCATCCTCATCATAATCACCATCATCATCGTCATCATCATCATCATCATCATCAACATCATCATTATCATCATCATCATCATCATCATAATCATCATCGTCGACATCATCATCATGTTTATCATCATCATCATCTTCATCATCATCATCGCCAACTTCATCATCATCTTCATCTTCACCATGATCATCATCAACATAACCATGATCATCATCATCTTCAACATCGCCATCATCATCATCACCATCATCATTATCTTCATAATCGTCATCTTCATCTTCATCATCATCGCCATCATCATCATCAACATCAACATCATCATCATCATCATCGTCGTTGTCGACATCATCATCATCTTCATCATCATCGTCGTCGACTTCATCATCATATTCATATTAATCATCATCATGATCATCATGATCATATTCATCTTCATCGTCACCATTGTTGACTTCATCATCATTTTCATCTTCATCATGATCATCATCATCGACATCATCATAACTGTGATCATCATCATCATCATCAACATCACCATGATCATCGATCATTGTTTTCACCATCATCATCATCGTTTCCATCATCATCATCAATGATAACATCATCAACATCATCAAAAACATCATCAACATCATCGTCGTCATCATCATCATCATCACCATCATCATCACCATCATCCTCATCCCCATCCTCATTCTCATCATCATCGTCAACATCTTCATCTTCATCTTCATCATCATCATCATCATCATCATCATCATCATCATCATCTTCATCTTCATCATCATCATCATCATTATCATCATCGTCGTCATCATCTGTATCTTTCGAGAACGTCATCACCACCACCATCATCATCATCATAATCACCATCATCATCATCTTCATCATCATGATCATCATTAGCATCATCATGATCATGATCATCATCATCATCATCATCACCAGGACAAATGATGATCGTTGTCATCATCGTCATCAACATCATCGTCATCGGCATCATCATCATCATCACCATCATCAACATCTTCATCTTCATCTTTGTCTTCATGTTCACCATCTTCATCATCATTGTCGTCGTCATCATCATCATCAACATCATCCTCATCTTCATCATCATCATCATTGTCATCGTCGTCAACACCATCAATGCCATCCTCTTCATTGTCGTCAGTATCATCAACATCATCATCGTCATCACCATTGACATTGTCATCATCATCATCATCTTCTTCTTCATCATCATCGCCATCATCATCATCATCAGCATCATCATCGTCATCATCATCATCATCAGCATCATCATCGTCATCTTCATCATCATAATCTTCATCATCATCATCATCCCCAATATCCCCAATAGTAGGCTAAGGCCACTTACATTGCCATGGTGGAAAAAAAGATATCATTAAGAGAGGTTAACACCACACATCCCAAAGAAGAAAGATAATACCACATGTTACTCCCTAATTATGACAAAAATGAATAAACCACCCAATCAACACAAAAAAGGAATCAAGAGATTCCAATGCGCTTTAATACATTGACTCCATCCTTGTCCTTGCATGATTGAATTGACTCCATGCTTCCCCTCATTTTGAGGGTTGTAGCTACGGTAAAACCTAAATTCTTTAAGTCATGAGGTTAGGCCAACAACAAGAATTCCAATTGTTACAATAATATACTCGTTGTGAGTTCAACATGTCACTTATGATAGTAAAATATGGGTGAGGAGGATGATACTCCATTCCACAACCACTCAAGCTAGACCCAATTGATCATGCCCTCTAACACATCTCAATTAATAGTTGTTATGGGAGAGGAATATGAATTGTACCCCCCATTTGTTTTGAAAATAAATTCCCTTAATCTGACTTCTTCATTTGCTTTTTTGTTTGTTAAGTAATTGAATTTTTATTTCTCGTGAAAGAATGCAATAGTTTGAAAGTCCTCAAATAGAGCTTGAGATTTGTTGATGAACCTTACTGGTAGAGTGTCCTTCAGGATGATCACAAGTACATATGGTTAATTACAATGGAGGCATTTTTTTTTATCACTGTGACTCAACTTTACTCGTATAACATGGATCACACAAGTCTTTGATACAAAGCTCTTGCCTTTGCTTCATTTTTTGAGGCTATCCCTAATCCCCAAGCAAATCTTGTTTCTGACTTTCCCTTCGAATTTAACAAGACCCCAACAAAATAATATCCTAAAACAACCACAATATAATGAAGAATCAAAATCTAAACTATGCACTTAAGATGTGAAAAATCAAAATCTAAACTATGCACTTAAGATGTGAAAAATAAAAATCTAAACTACGCTCTCAGAGATGTGGATAGTTTAAATAATTTATTATGTTATATCATCAATTTGTGATCTTAAAATTACATTAGGAAATATGGGATTTTTCATATAAATTTCTCACGTTTTCACAATGTGGTGGTTAAAAGTGGCATCCCCACGTTAATATAATGTTAATTCGATAAAAAAATTTGGCACATCCTTTATTGATACATTTAAATTTATTACTTATTAAATGAAATAATCATAATGATCAAAGAAGGAGGGAAAACGTTGTACTCTACCCAAGTGCAATGAAAGTCTTTAGGTTTAAGTAGGGTTAGTGTGAACCACGATAAAATAAGGAATTTATGACGAATATTCTTTCCTATTTCATATTTACTCAGTTTTTAGAAGCGGAGGAAACAAATAAGAGGAGGCAGAAGAGAGGCGAAGAGAGGCGGATAGGCAGTGGTAGGAGAAAAAGCCAGTCAAGATAAGTACAATCCAAGTAAGCATAGACTCACTCCTCTAGGAAATGCCAGTTGAAGTCATCAATGGGAATATTTAAATGAAGTTTTGCCATTATGCTTCTTTCTTCATATTGGTACATGATATTCTGTTGCGGGGTTTTTGCGCGAAATTTTTTTCGAGGGATACAGGATTTGATTCAGGGGCCTTTAGGATGTATATATTTTTCATTTAACTACTCTTTCAAAATACGACATTGGTTTTTATACTGTTGGTTATCCATTTTTATATGCTTTTGCCTCTCTCAAAAATTTATTTGGGTTTATCTTGTTTCCATATTTGTGAGAGATGTTTTGCTTCTTTGTATTTTTTTTTGGTGGTCAGAGTTTCAATTTCAGGGTTGATCAAATCGAGTATTTATCACTGGAAAATGGGTTTCTCTATCACTGAGATAATTACGCCTTCATGATGGGTATCCCCAGCGGGTTGATGTCACAACATGGATTCCTATATCCAATATCCCCTTTGGCTTAGGCATTCTAGCCTCTAACAATCGGTTTGGTTTGACCCATATCAGATAACTAGATTCCCTAGGAATTGAGCCTAGGACATTCCTCTAACCCAGTGGGCTTATTGTTCTTTGAGATGAATGTCATTTCATGATGGACATGTTTTTAATAAGGCCAAATTCTCCATTGACATGTAAAATCCTTGAAATGAATTACTGCATAGAGAAATGAAATTTGCAGTGCTTGAGCATAATATACTATATTTAATGATTGTTGTCATACAAGCTGAGTATTCAAGTTGAGAATGTCTACACTACAATCCTTGTACGGTGAGTTGAGCTTTTCTTATCCATATATGCGCCTTGTGTATTAATTTTCATTTAATTTATGAACTCTAATGGTATAATCATGTTTGTATGTTCTAGAGACGATCTTTGTTCATGTATATTTGTCTTAAATATAACTTTGATTCAAATTTAATAACTCTAATGGTTCAAACATTTTAGTTTATTCTAGCTAGTTGGATGGAAAATATATTTTCAAAACAATGTTCACTTTATTTTGTTATTCAAAACAATATATTGGCATTTTAGGGTAAAACTTGCAAAGCGATATAATAAAGTTCAATGCTTTTATAAGTGTAGAGAGATAAGCATAGATAGATTCAATGTTCAACAATGAATGATGTTAAATATAAATCATTATCTATTAACTATGATGTAATGTGCATGTGTAAATCTAATGGCATAGTGACATTAATGCTATAGTATGTTTGTCACTCAAACTTATTACTTTTGTAACCATTTGTAAGAAAGGAGGATTAAATTAAGGCCTTTCTAATCTAGTTTATGATATTTAGTATGGAAAGAAAAAGAGTTTGGAGCTTTCAAATACCTTTTGTTGAAAAATGTTGTTATTATTGTTTATTTTTTGTTAATTTCCATGTTAAGCTTTAAATATTTTTGGATGGTTGCATGTAAAAATTATTGTTTGAGATGATGTGCAAATGATATGAGTGTATAATTTCCAATATTTACATCATTATATGATGATATTTTGTAATGATAACAAGTTTTCATCGTATTTGCAATGTTATTTTCTTTTCCTTCTATTTACAGTTACACACCCTTTACACAAAGTTAATCTCCCCTTCACTCTTAAGTGCAAATAATTATATGAACAAGGAAACATGAAATAGGGCATGCAATAATATTTCTAATATTCACTGTGAAACTCTTGAGTTGAGATTTTATGAAGATTCACCTAAAAACCGTCAAATTGAGATGTTGAAAATTCATATAATCTAGAAAATATCGTTGTTTAAACACGTGCACCAAAATCCTTGAAGTTAATTGATGTGAACTTCAATATTTAATGAGAACAAATCATTAAAAATAACTTGGATTCAAGTTTGACATGCCCTTGAAAATGCTTGACAATGGCCAATTAATAATGTCAAGTCTAATGACCATCCAAGTGAAAAAAATGTCCACAACACTACTCGAAAATGTCACAAATATTGTCACACATCCCAATCATGTATCTTGTGAATGATTCAACCGCAAGATATTAAATTATATTTTTTCCAAATAACTTTCGAGTATTAAACAAAAAGCCATGATATAATTTTTCAAATCCTAAATCAACCATGGTGTTGAGATGAAATTTGAACAATCAATGCATGTTGCATAAAAATATAATAAGTGACAGAATGCTCTAAATGCGCAAAACAATAAAATTTTCACATAATGAAATATTTGAAATTCTATTGTTGTTATATGGTTGTTGAAGCTTGACTTTTACTATATTCATCAATATTCCCCTTTTTGTACATTGAAAGCTGAGACATCATGGGTGTTCCCATGGGTTACATTGAACCAATTCATTAGTGTATTTGGTGAATGCTTCAAATGGTGAATTTTTGGGACAAACCAATCTATTTTTTACCATTCATCTTTTGTAGTCATATTTAGATACTGTGCTAGTGTAACCATCCATCTCATGATTTTAAATCAAATTTCAATATAGATTTGTATTTCACATGATGATCATATTGTTACAAGTAGTGGTTATAGGTACATGGGTTGATGCAAATTCATGTGTGATCAATGTTGTTTAAATTCATGTTAACGAGATTTAAAAATCAAGGTTAAAGGTATTGGAAATTTTTCAATCAAGCAAGTTGACATTGTGGAAGATGGAGAACTTTATTTCCTTTATAATAGTAATCATTTAGAGCTAATGCCAAGTTCATTTATCAAATTCTTTATATTTACATGTTTTCAAAATTCAGGGCAATGCTCCTTTTAAACTTTTAGTAGTGGAAATGGACAAGGTGACTCTTTTGAGAATAGTTTATGTCATATATAAAATCATAGACATAATATTAAGTAGTAATCTTGAACCAATATGTGGAAACAATGTGAGATATCTACTGAAGAGCATGAAACAAATCTAGTGAAACCCTTACAATAGAATACATCAATGTCATTCCAGTGTGTTCCAAGATAAAGATGGCATTGAGGATAGCTTCATCGTAAATGATCATTCCTTCTATTCACAATTGATCTAAGCTTGCTTCCATAGAATTTAAAGGAAAGAAAGTCAGAAAGGAAATCTTTATGTTTTAACAAGAAGGAAAAATAGACAACTAGTTTGACCTTATATACTCAAAGCCTGTTATACATGGATATGGCCCATGGGTACTTCACCAAAATATAAAACTAGATTCTTCAACATGGAACCCTTTATTATTAGTTTTGTTATCATTCTAATAGCTTTCATATCAGAATTGCTACAAAATGAGAACACCAAGGCTAGGAATGGAACTTGAAACCTCTTATACACGAACTAAAAGACCACATTGGTTTCTTGTTTTTCTTCAAAGTTCCTTCCATTATAGGGCTTGTTGCCATTCCAATATCTTACATAATAGACTTTATACAATGTAGAAAAACTAACAATGAGAATGGAACTCAAATTTCTTACACATGTATATTGATCCTTAGCCAAAATACTGAATTGAGGCCTTTATCAAGGTACCCACTATCACTACTTTTTCTCTTTATTCAAAACTAGGTTCCAAGCATTCTGGTAAATACATGGATCTTAAACTTTGAAGCATTCAAAAATAAGATGAGATCATTTAATTTTACTAATATCCACAAAAGACAAAGGACTAGGCCATTGGAACAAAAAAGTACAATTGGTGGCCACAAAACAATGAGAGTATCTATAACACCACTAGATGCTAACATGGTGTCCAAGAAGAAAAGATACAACATACACCAAAAGAAGAAAAGGAGCTTGAGCCTAGCATAGATGAAGCAAAAATGAACTATAAGAGTTGGAGACCCAATATCAAAATAAAAAAAGATTGTTAACAACGTAGTGTGTTCATTTTAGTAGCAACATGTTTATATTGGATACCTAAGTTGCAAATTATCATAGACGTCCTCAATCTATAAACTAGCACCCTCAAACGCGAAAACACATAAAGGAACCTTTATAATAGGCTAAATGAAGGTCACAATAGCCCAAAAAAAATCACATTTCATACTAATAGTCCAAAGGGTTCACATCCGAGTTTAAATCAGACGACAGAATCATACAACGTCAATAGAATATGGCATTTGATGCCTCGATTAAAGTACTATCCAAGAGTGAAAAACTGAACTCAGATCAAGGTGTCTTAGTGTTATGGATGAAATATGGAAATCCTAGATGTTATATGTGTCCTTAATCTCAACAAACTGACATCTGTTCATCTATTTGCACACCCAAAGAAGAGTTAAGTTGAAGGATTTACCTGAGTTGATTTTTTGTTCACTGAAAACATCTCTTAAGTTATTTTCTTATCATGACAATGTGTTCATCCATGTGAAACTAGTTGTATATGTTATTAAAATCTTGGTTCCATATAAGTATATATTGTTCATATTTAACTTCATTCTTGTATATCTTTTATTTTCATTTATCTAACAATGTTATGGGTATAGTATAGTGCATCATCCAGTTCCACATACAAGTTCATGTGAGCTAGGTATTGTTCTACTAATGTTGAAACTCTTCTAAGAGTTCATTATTTTGTTCATGCAGGAGGAGAGATACCTTGCTCCTCTAATAGACAGGTTAAGCTCTAGTATTTTCATCCCACCAGCCTATTATCTATAACAATCTTCTTCATATTCACTCTAGTAGCCATTGCAGTAATTGTTAGGAGATAATACTTACTATTGAAACAAGTACTAGAGATAAGTGGCCATGCTAATCATATTTTTGGTAAAAAGCATTGGATTCTCACTTAGGACTGTTATATGTTAGGCCATGTGTGAAGGGAATATTGGTTGTGTAATAATACTTTCCATATTGTTCCAAAGATTAATATATATTAGGGTTGTGTAAAGTGTGGATGGTTGTGTAATAACATTGTCTATATTGTTTCTATATTGTTTGGAAGGTGCTATTGATTTCATGCATACAAACTCTATCCATTGACATAAACTTTTTTGTTTTGGGTTCCATAAATAAGGATTCTTCATCAGATTTTGTGTTTGGACTTCCATAATGTTTATTATTTATTTTTTTGTCGCTGCACTACATCATACGACACTGCCAAAGATGGCAGAGAGGATGGCGAAAACTTACAATCTGGTAAAGGTTGGTAATTTATTTGTTTTCTATACATTTAAAAGAGCCAATGGGGCTCCGTAACATCAGCATCAGGCCTATAATAACCTATAAACTACCAGTTTTTTTTAGTATTTACTTGTAGGATAGCTTGTAAATAGTTCATTCTTTGGATATTTGTCTTAGATTTAAACTATTATATATTTTCAAATATTTTAAATTGAAATTGATCCACTGGAGCTTACATGTAATGACATCATTAGGAAAATATATTTATGCTTCAGGGAAATGCATTTAGTGTATAACTATTTAGGAAAATATATGCAATATTTTTATGTGATCTTAAATGATCTCATGCTCCTATAGAGTTGTTTGCTTTCATTTTGTTGGCAGTTTTTTGAACTCATCCATCCTTCTGTTTCAATGGGCAGATGTAAGGATGCCCCTAGATGATAAAATTAATTCCATGGAGGATGAAACCCTTTGCTACCTGTTACTTCTTGTAGCATGATTTTTTTATTATTATCAAACCTAGGATTATGAAGCAAAAGCAAGATGGTTCAGTAATGGTATCATTTCAAGAGTAGGGTTTGAATAATTTATTTATACAGAACCAAATAAGGGTTTATCAAAAAATAAAACATTTAATATAATCAGTAGAATTCTATGGATAGACTCTATACTCAGTTGAATGTAATTGGTCTCAACTCTAGAACCCTAAGTGTTGAATTTTTCATCAAAGGAATTTGACTTGCGTCATAGAGAAACTTTGATCAGTCATAACATAAACCCTTAGGTTGACATAATGATATTTTTAATTGGTTTATGAGAAAGGGTTTAATAAAAGGGTTTTATTTTCTCTTATTCAGATCATGGTGAACCCAAGAGATAAGCTCACGTTGATATGGAAATCATTGAATTTGCAATTTTGAAAACCATACAAACTGAGCAATTTTTATCAATATACAATTCTAAAAATCATTTGAATTTTTTTGTTAATAGACAGTACCTCCTCGGTTATCCAATGTTCAATGACTCGTAAACAATCGACAACATTCTCTTCTGAAATTCGACAAAATTTTGTCTCAAATTCGACAACCTTGTTGTCTGAAATTCAACGATAGTTCATCTGAAATTAGACAAACATCTTGTCTGAAATTAGAAAAACTTCTCGTCTGAAATTCGATAAGCCCAAGTTGAAAATTTGACAACAAATTGTCTGAAATTCAACAATTATTTGTTTGAAATTCGACAACTATTCGTCGGAAATCCAATGACGTAGTGGTGAAACACTTTGGCATATTAGCTTCATTCTCTATCGAAAATTAGACGGTGTTAGACAAGGGGTCGAATATCTGACGAATTCTCACCAACAATAAAAAAAAAAAGAGGAAGTTGTCAAATAATAGACAGGTGTCTTCCAAATTTTAAACATGGCATCCATCGGATTTTGGGCTCAAATTCTGTTGTGATAGCATTGACAGGGTTTTAATGGGTTTGGATAATGTTTAAACATTTTGAAAAGAAAAGGCTCGAGGGCCATGAAATAGTTTCAGCATGTAAATTAGTTGGGGTTTTACCCTTTGTGTAGAGACTATGTTGAAATGTTTATAGCGCTTATAGAATGGTAGCAAATTTTACATGATTCGATATGGTGATTTGTAATTGTATTGTGTGTGTTGGAGAAATTTACCATCATACGCACTCTTTTTGGTCAAATTGGCCTAGTTAAACCACTATCCTAAGTATAATTGACATTAATTTACATCAGTGGAGCATTAATTGCCATCATCTAGTCACACCCACGCCTACCTACAGTAAAGGAGGATAACTTAGCCTTCTCCTACAGTCAAGGAGGCTAGTTGGAGCACTCTGGGGGTGATCTGAGTGACATTAATGCACCTAATTACTAACTGGTGGTTACAATCAGTCCAACCAGTCAATTAAGGTGCCTCCAGTCATTAAATATATTATTTAATGATTATTTATTATTATTTAATGATCTGGAGTCAACAAGGCACCTCCACCAACTTCTGATGGTCAGTTCAGCTTCAGTTAACCTCATCGGGGTTCATTGAAGTCATGGAGCACTAGCACTTGATGGTTGGCTTTCTATGACATGTGTTTGATCTCCTTCAGTTGAGATTCAGTCATTTATTGCACTCCAACTTCATTTAGGGTTTGGTGAGTCAATTAGGGTTTTGTTCATGTGGTTAACTGAGTGTGATTGAATGGCCAAGAGTCAGTTAAGCCAGAATCACTCACTGAATTCGAATTGTCTCCTTAGGTATTCGAATTCTTCATGGAGTTAAGCTATTGCTTGACATTGGTATTGTAGCCCTTCATTATTTATTAAATATACAGAGAGGAAACCAATTCCGGTTCCGATTATTACCAATTCATGAGTATTTGTTAATTATTATTTGATGATTTTGATTCCAAGTTCCTAGATCATGTGCAAGAATTAATATGGTATCAAAGCATGCGGAAGGACAAAGATCAATCTCTCAAAAACAATATTTTTGATAGATTTCTCCATGAAAATTGATCAATAACTCAAAATTCCAGCACTGCACAAGAAGCTGAGGCTTACCACTCAATATCCCAAGTAAAGAACTCGTTGATCAAGCTTGCTTGATTGACTATGCTGGGTGTGATGAAAGCCTAGAATGTGCAGTCTGTCCGACCTTATTTTCCCCTTTCTGTTTTGATTTTCAGGTTTCTATAGGTGAAGCATTCGCTACAGCATATCCAGATGGCCTCCTCATTACCTCTCTTGACTCCATACAATTTCCACACATGGAAAAATAAAATGGAGCTTCAATTGTGCTACAAAGGACTCCATAGAGTTGCCATGGACATTGAAGTTGAGCCTAGATCCGCCATAGAAAAATCAATATTCTTGAACAAGAAGGATGAAGCCTTCGGTTTCTTATGCCTCTCTATTTTCGAAGACCTTCTCTTCCATCTTACGGATCTGAAGACACCGAAAGAAATATGGGACAAATTGGAATCTCTATATGGAAAGAATGATGACTTAAGAGTTTACCAACTCAAAAATGAACTCATGTCTCTCCAACCTTCCAATTTCGAGACTCTGAATGATTTCTTTACAAAGTTCAAGCATACTGTTTTTCTCTTGAAGCAATGCAAAGTGGAGAAGGAGGATGATCAGCTCATCCTAGCCATCCTCTCCAAACTTGGGGTTGATTATTAAATTTTTGTTTCTGCATTCCGTGCGGGGAAGCTCACAATTCCCGAATGGAAGATGCCTACACTCAATGCCTTCATTGAGTCCCTAACTAATGAACATGACAAGCTTGTCCAGATGGGGATCATCCAATCTTCCTGTGATCAAGCCCTCCATGTCTCAGGGCCCAAATATGTGAAGGGTAAAGGAAAGCAGCAGAAAAATTAGAAAACTAAATTTGATGCTCCCAAGCCTAGAGTTGAAAATCAGCAGCATGATGAATCTTCCGGCTCAAGGAAGAACAAAGGAAAAGGGTACAATGGGAAAGAAAAAGTCAGGTGTTCTTACTGTGGGAAGGGTTTTCACCCTGAACATGCTTGCATGAAGAAAAATCTTGATGAAGCAACCTCTCTCCTTGAGAGGAATCACATCAATCTTCCGGAGAGCTTTCGGAGGAGAGATCACCAAGATCGGGAACCATAGCATGAGAAAGGTCATGCCCTAATGGCAAGCACTACGAAGTCCAAAGCACTGCTGATTGACAGTGGAGCTTCAAATCACATGAAGGCTGAAAGAGACTCCTTTTCATCCTTGGAGACTAGAAAATCCATCCCCATCCACATGGGAGATGACTCCACCATCATTTCCGAAGGACAAGCTACTGTAGATCTAGAAAATGGTTTTTTTTCTAAAGTTTTGTATGTACCGTCTCTAGCAGCAAATATCCTTAGTGTCTATTAGATGACACATACAGGAATGCCTAAGAGAGTCTCTTTCATCCCAAATGATGTTGAGATAACAGAAATTGCATCCGGGAAACTCATTGCAAAAGGCCTTGCAAATCATCATGCAAGAGCCTATGAGTTCTCTCACTTTGTTGCAGATGCAAAGCCCACCGCTCTGCTAACTCATGGAAAAGAGGTTAGCAGGCTGTGTCATGAAAGGTTTGGCCATCTTAATTTCAAATATTTGCAGAAATTATAGAAAAACTCCATGGTTGAAGGCCTCCCGGTCATCAAGGCAACCACGTGAGTTTGCAAGGGCTGTGTGATTGGAAAACACCCTGAGCACAAGTTTGATCGGGGGAAGGCAAACCGAGCTACAAGCATATTGGGGCTGATACATTCTAATATCAATGGTCCAATGCCTGTCACATCCATGAATGGATCAAGCTACCTCCTTACCTTTATTGATTATTTTTCAAGGTATACATGGGTTTTCTTTCTCAAAAAGAAATCAGAAGTATGTGAAATTTTTTTGAATTGAAGGCCTTGATCGAAAACAACTCTAGGCTTAAGATCAAGATATTGAGATCTGGTAATGAAGGGGAGTATGTCAGTAATGAGTTGCTGCACATTTTCTACCAAATTGGTATTCAGGTCCAACATTCAATTCCCTACACTCCCTAGCAGAACGAAGTTGCAGAAAGGAAGAACCGGTCTCTCAAAGAGATGACCACCTGTATGTTGGAGTCAAAGAAGCTTGCTGCAAATTTGTGGGATGAAGCCATGCATGCTGTAGCATAAATTCATAACAGGGTGCCACATTCATCAGTGAAAGGAAAGACTCCTTTTGAAGCATACTTTGGGCACAAGCCAGATGTGTCGAACCTACGGGTGTTTGGGTCCACTGCATGGGCCCAGATTCCGCTTGATAAAAGAAGGGCTTTGCAACTGCAGAGAATAGAATGTCTATTTATTGGGTATCCTGATGAATCTAAAGGATTCAAGCTACTAGATATCAAGACCAAATATATCATCATCGAGAGAAGTGTCAAGTTCGATGAGCCTCTTCAAGAGGTGGAACTAGTGAAGGAAAAAACTGTTGAATTTCCTTCCTATTCCACTGAATATTTGGATGATGAAATTGCGGGTGATGACCCTAATTTGGATCCTATGATTTCTAATATCAGTGTGCAGCAATAATTAGATACTGAATCAGAATGTGAAGTGCAAAATCATCTTCCTACATGGGCCCAAAAGACACTCTCCTCCGCAGGAGACAACATTGGAAATCCGGATGATCCATGGAGAACCGGTCTGATTTCCAAAGAGTAGGTATTGCGCTCTCTTGTTCTGATAATTTGATGTCTGAAAATTGCTATTTGATGATTATTTCAGATCCAAAATCCTACTACCATGCTTGGAATGATCTGAGATGGCAAGTTTCCATGGATGAAGAGATGAATTCTCTTCAAAAAAACACTACTTGGGAGCTAGTTTCTCTTCCTTCGGGAAGGAAATTGGTTCAATTCAAGTGGGTGTTTCGGAAAAAGGTTGCTACTGATGGAAAAACCTAAAAATATAAGGCAAGTCTGGTAGCAAAATGTTTCTCTCAATTCCAAGGAGTGGACTACCATGAGACCTTTGCACCGGTTGCAAAAATGGACTCCATCCACCTTGTTTTGGCTATTTCCACATCCAAGCACTGGGAGGTGCATCACATGGATGTTAAGTCAGAATTTATACATGGATATATTCATGAGGAGATATACATGAAGCATCCTGATGGCTACATCACTGATCCATATTTCGTTTGCAAGCTAAAGAAGTCACTATACGGGTTAAAACAGGCCCCAAGAGAGTGGTATTCCAAGATGGATGCCTTCCTTCTCTCGCAAAACTTTCAGAGATGTAGATCAGATCCAAATGTGTATTTACAGTAGCATGATGGTCATCTAATTATAATTGTTTTATATTTTGATGAATTACTGATTACATGTAACACAATTGCCTCCATTTCAGCCATCAAAACTGCACTCCACAATGCCTTTGAAATGAGCGATTTGGGGCTTTTAAAACAATTTTTGGGGCTCGAAATCGAGCAAACTTCTGATGGGATTATGGTCATTCAGTCCAAATACATTTCAGAAATGTTAGTAAAGTTTAACATGGCTGAATGTAGGCCTACACCATTCCCTTTCCTTTCAGGGATCAGCCTTGAAGAAGGAAAAAACACACCTCCCATGGACTGCACTATCTATCGACAGCTGATTGGTAGCTTGTTGTACTTGACACATTCTAGGCATGAAATTTGTTATGCCATGAATGATGTATCAAGATACATGCAGCAGCCTCATGATATTCATTGGAAGGAAGCCAAGAGGATCCTCCAGTACATTTAGGGAACCAAGACCTACGGCAATCACTATGCCGCAGACTCTGAGCTAGAGCTGGTTGGATACATAGATTCCGATTGGGAAGGTGATTCTATTTATTGGAAGTCAACTTCTAGATATGTATTCATGTTTGGTGGTGGCCCTAATTTCTGTTCAAGCAAAAATTCAGCTTCCATAGCACTATCTTCAACAGAGGCTAAGTATCGAGGAGCAGTGAATGCTTGCATCCAAGCAGTTTGGTTGCAAGGAATTATTTCAGAGTTTGATCTTTGTAGTACTTTGTCCACTGTTCTCTTTTGTGACAAATAGAGTGCTATTAAGATATCCACATATCCAGTTACTAGGAAAAGGACCAAGCATGTAGAGATTCACATGCACTACATCAGGGAGCTAGTGCATGACAGGACCATCATATTGCAATACTGCCCGACTGATGAGCAGATTGCAGACATCTTCACCAAGAGCTTTCTAGAAAAGAAGTTCACTTACCTCTGTTCACTGTTGGGGGTGAGTTCATCAGGGTGATCCAGACTACTTTCAGTGTTCATCTTAAGGGGGGATTTTTCCCACTGGGTTTTCCCTCTTTTCCTCACTTAGTTTGTTTTGAGCATTGTTTTAGTTTCAGCATTGTACAGGGTGACCTATGGCCTTAGTTTCTAGGTCCCTACCATTTTTATGCATCTATTTTTTCTAACTCTTCTTGAGTATAGCTTAAGGGGGGGGTGTTGGAGACATTTACCATCATACACACTCTTTTTGGTCAAATTGGCCTAGTTAAACCACTATCCTAAGTATAATTGACATTAATTGACATCATTGGAGCATTAATTGCCATCATCTAGTCACACCCACACCTACCTACAGTCAAGGAGGCTAACTTAGCCTTCTCCTACAGTCAAGGACGCTAACTTGAGCACTCCGAGGGTGATCTGAGTGACATTAATGCACCTAATTGCTAACTGGTGGTTACAATGAGTCCAACCAGTTAGTTAAGGTGCCTCCAGTCATTAAATATATTATTTAATGATTATTTATTATTATTTAATGATCTGAAGTCAACAAGGCACCTCCACCAACTTCTGATGGTCAATTCAGCTTCAGTTAACCTCATCGGGGTTCATTGAAGTCATGGAGCACTAGCACTTGATGGTTGGCTTGCTATGACATGTGTTTGATCATCTTCAATTGAGATTCAGTCATTTAATGCACTCCAACTTCAGTTAGGGTTTGGTGAGTCAATTAGGGTTTTAATCATGTGGTTAACTTAGTGTGATTGAATGGCTAAGAGTCAGTTAAGCCAGACTCACTCACTGAATTCGAATTGTCTCCTTAGGTATTCAAATTCTTCATGGAGTTAAGCTATTGCTTGACATTGGTATTGTAACCCTTCATTATTTATTAAATATACAGAGAGGAAACCAATTCCGGTTCCGATTATTACCAATTCATGAGTATTTGTTAATTATTCTTTGATGATTTTGATTCCAAGTTCCTAGATCATGTGCAAGAATTAATAGTGTGGACTCTACAAGATTTGATCCTGGGTCACAATGATTGTAAATGTGATTACTTTGAAAGGTTTGTTTGGAATTCACGCCTATAGGAATCGATCCCGCGACCTTTGTTTATTTATGCTATGTTTTTAAAGAGTTCTGTGCATAATGATGTGGTTGATTTATTATGTGGAAAGTTACTTGGATATACAATTTGGTTAGTTATATTTTGTGTTTTGATTATTTATGAATGAGATGGATGTATGTTGATTTTTTATTATTTAAAACCTAAGCTTCAGACCATTAGATGGTCTCGATATCTCGACTATATATTCAATTTATGGATTACTTTGGTTAATGAGGAATGATTTTGTTTATAAACTTGGTTCTTTGTAAAATTACATACAGACCTTGAGAGGTATTCGATGGTTTTAGTTTAGATTTATTACTTCACTTTGACGATTATTCTTAGGCATGGAATAACGCGATTATAGTGTTGTTTATTTATAATGTAGCTTCAGACCATTAGAGTTCTTGATAGCTTGACTATTAATCATTTCATTTCTATTTGATTATGGTTCTGTTTATTTTAAACAATGGAAAATGGTTTGTTTCTTAGGTTTTGTTTTACTATAATTTAATTTAATGTGTTTCATAACTAGTTTTTTTTAGGGCTTATACTAATTAATCTTTTTACTTCTAAGTATAGGTCTGCTGGAAATATGGAATCTGCTAGTAGAATCCATAGATAAATATACATATAGATTTTGTTTTTAGAGTGGTTCTAGGTCTTAGGAAAAACAAAGTTTAAGCTAGGAAATAAAATACAGAATTAAATTGGAAGAAAAAAACCCTTGAATAACTTTAGATAGGAATAAATTTCAGACCTAGTGCTTACAAATAAAACACAAAATATTCTAAACAAGTAAATTTTAGACATAGATTTGGCAGTAAATCATAAACCCTTAAGTTACAGAACAGGAAATGAAGGTTAGAAGTAAACTAGGAAACAACATCCTTAAATTTTGATCCCGAAAATGTACTTAGATAATGAAAGGGAAAAATCACGATCCTCATACCTGCAATGGTGAAGCTATTTCAATGGCTGAAAATCTGGCACACTCAATTAGCCAACATTAAAAAATTCACAAACATATATGATCTTTGTATAGTTAACCGAATCACTTGGGAACTACCACATTCAACCCAACCATGACCCAAAACCATTCCTGCTTCAAATCCAAATTCCCTCAAGCTGGTTCCAACATGCAAGTAGCTTAGATATCCTAAGGTAAGGCTTTATTAAATTAAGCACATAGATATATGGATCAACACACAACTCACAAAATAGATCACACAATTTACTCAGTAATTGAAGAATGAAACAGTGCAAAAATGGCTTGCAACTATGAATGCTTTCATTAATCAAAAGTAATTAGATAATAATTACAATGGCTAAATAGCCACAAGCAATTCGAATCCATGTGAGGAAATTCGAATTGATTAGACTCTACTTAACTGAATGGTTAAGTGACCTTGTCTAAATCATTATTGAAAGACTGAATAGTTAACTAACCTTGTTTAAACCATTATCGGAGTTCTAAATCACAACTCAATTGTCTATTTTAGTGTTAAATAAGCCTAACTGACTGTGGTAGGTGAGGAATGTGCCTCTCCTACATGAAACCGTGCAAACCTAGTTCTAATTGAATGTAGAGGACTAGAACTGAATGTAACTAACTCCTAACTGAGCTTTACTAGTCACCAACTCAACTCAAGTGACCTCGGTTCGTATCGACACTCCCAATGGCTCCTAAATTGTAGGGTTTTATCTACAAGTCTCCTAAAATGATGCATGTAAGTGAAATTAGTGGCAATAGGCCTCAATTAGTGTTCCCCACACTTTAGTAACTGGAACATGTGCCCCAATTAGGCCAAGTGGACCCAATGGTTCTAGTGACTAAAAATAGACTCGATGGACTCCCAATTTAGACATGACTTCTAATTTAGACATATGACTAAATTGGACAAGGGAGGATTAATAATCCTAACACCCCCTTGATTGCTATATTGGACAATATGTGGGCCCTGGTAACTAAGACCATAGGTCACCCAGTACATCAAGTAAAGTAAAGTAACTTCTCAATACAAGGAGCTGGGGAAAAAACCACATGGGAAAAAAGCCCTGCCTCTAACTAAGCAGATATAATTAGGATTCAAGTTTGAAAAACATAAAAATGTGTTATTGCAATATTTATGATGTAGAGGAGCAGCATGCATGATGTTCTGTCCACAGGTATCCTAGGGCCTTGCATGTAGAGTTCTCCATCTTCTCCCAAAATGATGATGGAAGGAAGGAGGAATGTAACCTTTGTCTCTTGCAAGATGAAGAGGTGTATGATCAGTTCTATTCTTCTAAATGTAGTGAGATTGATCATTTTCCATGTAGCATCTTCCATGGATTCTATTGCATCACTCTGAAGGAGGTAAGATTGCATGACATAGCACAAGAGTCTTCCCCTTTTTAGTGTCAGATTGATTTCGAGTCATCTTCCTAGCTTCCAATTTGGAAGGAGGGACTCGTTTTGGATCTGAATCACCCTGAATCTCAATCTCATAAAGTGATATAGATGGATCTGCAATACTAGTGGAAACTGTAAAAGATGTAGATGAATTTTTTTTACCTTGCATTACAAGTGGTTGTTGAGAGTGCACTGGTTCTAAAAATGGCATGAAGTGTGAGAACTCATATGCCTTAGAGGCATGATTTGCAGCACCCTTCTCTATGACTTTCCCAGTAAAGATATATGTGATCTCCATTGAGTCATGGCCAAATATGAATCTCTTTGGATAGCCAGTATGAGTCACCTGGTATATAGATAACAGGTTTGCAGCTATGGAGGGAACATAAAGCATATTTTTGAACTTTCCATGTTCAAACTTGATAGAGTCGTTCCCTTTGGCTTGAACTTTACTGCTATTTCTTGTTTGAATACAAGGACCATCAAAATACTACAAGGAAGAGAATGATTCTCTGGATGCAACCATATGATTGGAAGCTCTAGAATCAATGAGAAAGTCATGTGCTGTGGAGCAGCTAGCCTTCACTACATGGCATGTATCTTCATATTCTTCAGTTTCTTCCTTCTGGTCAGCCTTCCTTGCACTAGAAGGTACAATAATGTTATGCTTCTTCAGAAGAAGAGCCATCTCATCTATTTTTCTTCTCATGCAGGTGATTTCTGGATGAAATCCCCTTCCATAGTAAGAACATAGTTTCTTTCCTTTTCCATTCTTCTTGTTTCTCTTTGAACCTGAAGGATCTTTGACTATTCTTTATCTATAGGAGACTCATCCTTTTGCTTTCCTTTGTCATTCGCTACCTTACGTCCTCCTGCAACAAGTTCTTGATATCTGGAAGATCAAATGATTCCCATTTGGATCAATTTGTCATGCTCCTGAGTAAGATATTCAATGAAAGAGTCAAGAGTAGGAATCTTCCAGTTTGGAGTAGATATCTCCACAGAATGAAATGTTGATACAAATACTGAATAGTCTAAACCAAGCTTGGAGGGAATGGTAAGGATGATTTGATCATCCTCCTTCTCTACCTTGCACAGCTTCAATTGGAACACCAGATTCTTGAATTTTGTGAAGAAGTCATTGAGTGTTTTGAAATTGGCTGGATGGAGGGAGATCAGCTCATTCTCCAGTTGATAGACCCTCATATCATCATGTTTGTCAAATAAGGAGGAAAGCTTATCCCAAACCTTCTTGGGATTCTTCAATACATTTATATGGAAGAGAAGATCTCAAGAGATTGAGAGATACAAGCATCTATAGGCTTCATCAAGCCTATTCCAATACTTTTCTTTGTCAACATAATACATTCGCTCTTTCTCTACTTCCATTGTGAGTTTGAGGAGTCTTTTGGAGCATATCTAAATCTCCATGTCCTCCTTTGACTGGTGATAGTTGAAAGGAGTGAGGAGCTCCATTGGAGGGGCCATCTAGAATGTAGTAGAGAAGACTGAGCTTCTTGTAGCGAATGCAGTGACGAGGAATGATAAACCTGTAAATCACACAATCAAACAGAAAAAATAAGGTCGATGGTATGCACTTTCGGAATTTCCTTCGCACCCATCATAGTTGATCAAGCAAGCTTGATCAACAATTCCTTAACTTAGGATATTAAGTGGTAAATTCTTCACTTCTGGTGCAGTATTGGAAGGAGCAATTTTGCTCAAAAAATGATCCAAGTATGGATCTATAGTAGGATAATTTCCTTGTCAGGCCGATGCTCTGATACCATATTAAATTGAGCACATATATCTATGGATCAACACACAACTCACAAAATAGATCACACAAAATTTACTCAGTAATAGAAGAATGAAATAGTCCAAAAATGACTTATAACTGTGAATGCTTTCATTAATCAAAAGTAATTTGATAATAATTACAATGAAGCACAATGGCTAAATAGCCACAAGAAATTTGAATCCATGTGAGGAAATTCAAATTTATTAGACTCTACTTGACTGAGTGGTTAACTGACCTTGTTTAAATCATTATCGGAGGACTGAATAGTAAACTAACCTTGTCTAAATCATTATCGGAGGACTGAATAGTAAACTAACCTTGTCTAAATCATTATCGGAGCTAATCAGAGTTCTAAATGACAACTCAAGTGTCTATGATTCAGTGTTAGCTAAGCCTAACTGACTGTGGTAGGTGAGGAATGCACCTCTCTTGCATGCATCCATGCGAACCTAGCACTAACTGAATGTAACTGACTCCTAACTGAGCTTGACTAGTCACCAACTCAACTCAACTGACCTTGGTTGGTATCGACACTCCCAGTGGCTCCTAAATTGTAGGGATTGATCTAGGAGGCTCATAAACTGATGCATGCAAGTGCAATCAGTGGAAATAGACCTCAATTAGTGTTCCCCACACTTTAGTAACTAGAACATGTGCCCCAATTACGCCAAGTGGACCCAATGGTGCTAGGGACTAAAAATAGACTGTATGGACTCCTGGTTTAGACATGACTACTTATTTAGACATATGACCAAATTGGACAAGGGGAAATTAATAATCCTAATAGGATTCCCTAACTGGGATATCAAGTTTGAATCAGTTCTCCTTTTTCCTCCTTGGAAAATGTTTTCCAAGAACTCTCTTGAGAATAATCAGGAAGAATAATGAATTGAAAAAGATGGAAGAGATCCCAAATCCTCTCTTTCGCTTAGGTATTTATAGGAATAATTTTCAGCCAAAGGGGAAATTAAATCAAGAATCCTCTGATTTCTTGATTTAACCATTTTTATTTAATTTAGCCATTTTTAATATTTAAGTTAGGAACTTTTAACTAGTTCTTATTTGGACTTTCTTAGGTATTATACATTTTAATTATCTTTAAGTAATACTAGTAATAAATGGAGCCTTTCTTTATTTCTTATACTTTTAATATTATTACTATCCTTACTCTTACACACACACACACACACACACACACACACATATTGTTAACATTTTCCTTGAGGTATCATATAACATGATCCCTGAACTTATGACACTTACTTCATTAAGGTCATCAGGTAGGTGGTTAGGTCTACTAGGCTAGGAAACTATAAACATTCTTGCATCTTCGATTCCCTTGTATAACATGGTAGTTCTTCAGTACTTGATGAGATACAGAAATTCAAAATTTCATTTAATCACTTATAAATAAGTCAGATGATATCAATATTTTACTTGATTCATTTTCATTCAACATAATTAATTCTTTTCAGTAATTCCTAGTGCTTATCCAGAGCCCATACTCAAAGCTAAAAAAGAGGGAGTTACAAACTAAGTGCAATTCTAGAGCTCTTCGCTCAAAATATGTACTTGTACGATACACCTAGGGATACAATGGCCAAGGATCCAATGCTCTAGAGCTTATGCTCAACATAAATTTGGAAGGCTCCAGGTCTTATGCCCAACACTTCCAATTATCTTTTCATGTGCTTCATAGATTCCTGCTCAACACAAAGGGTTACATAATTCATGTGTTCCAAAGCTCCTCTCTCAACACAAAAAAAACTCATGTGCTCCAGAGCTTCTCGTTCAACACAACTTAAACACTCAAGTGCTCTAGATCTTATTGATCAACACAAACATTCAAATACTCATGTTCTCTAGAGCTCCTCGCTCAACACAAAACATCCCATCAATCATGTGCTTCAGGATCCACACCCAACACATAAACTCATATATAAAACATATGTAACTAGATTATGCCCAATATATCAAATAAATCATCATGTTCATATGCAGTCGGGTCCTGGACCCAATATATAAAAATAAAACATCAAAGTAACATCAAAATCAATGGGGATTATGCCCATAACTGTTAGGTAAAAAATTCGGGATATTAAATCTTACTAAAGGAAATAGTCCCCAAATCAGGGATTTAAAAGGTACTATGTTATTTTGAAATTTTCATATCGGAGGATTTGATTAAGTAATTCAAAATATATTGGAAAGGGGAAACATAGAATAACATGTTGTAAAAACCATACTATTCAATTTTTATATCATTTTCAATACATTGAATATTTTGTTTGTACCTTAGTTAAGAAAAATGACAAAAATGAAAATACATATGTTTAGTGGACATGAATATTAGGATGAATCCAATCATCCAATTGTATGGAATGGTTTAGGAGGATAAATAAAAATGGTAAAACTCATTTTGGGGAAGTTTGAGATTTTATGGTTAAGCTTGGGAGTGATGAATGAGTATTGATAAAAATATTATTGACTATATTCTATATGAGAATAATTTGAAGAGATCTACTCTAAAATATGGGCTACGACTAAAAAATGGAAGAGATGAATACAACTCAATATGAATTAAAATACTAAAATGAGGAAGCCAAGAAGAAAAGTGGAGAGTTTCCCGAGATAATATCCCTTAATGAATCACTTAGTAAAGAGGTTCATAAATGGAAAAATGAAAAGAATAAAAAAATAAAATTGGAAAGGATGAGTCGAGGGAAGAATTGAAGAGTAACGATGATGAAATATATGTTTATTATGAAACCATAATATAAAAAAATGTTGAATGAGGTCAATATATTGAAAGAATAAAAGAGGCATGGTCAAAAACAAGGAAACACAAGGATATTCGTTGAAGAATCAAGCAAAATATTGAAGAGGAAATTTGCAAGAATGTTGAAAAAAATATAAATTCAAATAACATGAAACTAGAAATGCAATCCATAACTGTAGAAGGATATAAGAAGTTGATTAATGGAATCACATTACAACTTCAAAATGAGAAGGAAGGCAATAATCTAGAAGGACACAAGGAAATACTTGAAGAAGTTGAGTTGCATCTTGAAGTCAAATATGCTGAATTATCTCAAAGGAAAGAGGAATAAAAGACCAAGAACGGACCATATATGACGACATTGTCTCTAACGATTACATTGGATTATATGAGTTTGTACAAAAGGAAGGGAAACCTTAAAATTTGAAACCATATAGACATCCTTGTTACCATGAAAGATTCCAAGAAAGCAAAGAAGATTTACAATGATACTATCAAGGAAGAAGAAGGAATAATTGAAAACATTCATGTGATAGAGAATGACAAAACTATTATTCAAAAACATGTTATCAGATACCAGAAACTATAACAAATTGATTAACTCATAATCCCAACATATGGAATAGAATTTACATAAAAACCACTTATTAGGGATTGAGACAAAAATGAATTAGACTTGGATGGTTGGATCATCATCAATGACAACAAGAATGGAAAAATATAATGAAATCATATTACTCTGTTACATAACATGTAAAGCGATTAACTATACAGCTTTGAGGATAAATATTTTGAATGATGGTACTATGATAGACAAAACTGGGTGGCATATATTTGGTAATTAAATGTATATAATATAACTCCAAGTAGGGCATATATGTATATGTAATAGGATCATCCTAATGAAGGGGCTCCATGTTCAATGAGTGAATTTGTATATATATAAAGGTAATGTATTTATTGTCGAGGAACATTCAAAATGATTATATGAAGGTCTTGGGGTAATTAGATGAGCATTTTATATTCTTTAAAGATTTATTGTGTAATTTACCTTTACTACATATATTGTAGTTGTCCTCCACATTTACATTGTTCTACATGGTGTGTATTATTGTCTCTAATTTAAAATTTAGAAGAGGAATGATGTTCATGTATTAGTATTCTCATCTACAACTATTGGGGAGATAGAGAGAAGGAGATATGGCTTGGATTTAATTGTAATTTAGAATATTTACAATACTATTGAAGAGGAGAATTTCAAGGATTCCTTCGATGACACATCTATGGAGGAAAGAGTGGGAAGGAAGGACCTTGAGTGTCTCTCCTTCCTCAATAATTGACAAATTAAGATATTGTAAAGAGGGATTTGTGTATTTTTCCTGCATCATGGAGCACATTTATTAGGCACTAGAACTCGGGGAAATTTTCTGGGAAAAATTTAATCCATGGGATAGTTTTTTAGGTTTTCTTTTCCAAAATAATATTTGTCAATTTTCATTTTTTTTCTAATATGATTGACACAAATTCTATAGGATTAAAAAAAAAATTCTCTAAAAATTGTGAATTGTCAAAAAAATATATAAAGTCCTTTGAAATGTGATTTTTTTAAAATTGTTAACATTTTATGCTTAGAAATTTCATAATAAGTAAAATTCACCAAGGTTTATCCAATTTAAGAAAATTATAGACCCTTAAAAATTTTCTTAGTTATAGAGAGGAAGAGAAATCAACCCCTTCCCGATTTTATCCATCTTTCTTTAAAAAAAATGATATACTTTCACTAAAAAACAACTCATTATTTACATAGATTCTACACCTTAGTATTTTGCTAAAAAAAATATGAAAATGACATCATCTTAGGAGCTAGATCTTTTGTCCTAATAAATAGTTTTCTATAGGAAAGAGGAATAACTCCCCTTTCAAATCACAAACCATTAATTACGAAGGGACAATCTCTAATATTATTTCATTACTAGTTATTTGTAAGAATGGAGACCGTCAATGTCTCAACCTCATCATTGGTAGCAATGCCAATTTTCTATACAAAATGGAGGAGTGAGCTAGCTATGGAGCAATCCTCCCTCCATCGGACGGAGGAGGAGCAAATTCAACGCTAACTTTGCTCCTCCTCCGTCCGATGAGGGAGGATTGCTCCATAGCTAGCTTACTCCCAAAATGGATCCTTATGTCTATTAAAAAAAAACATTGATATACTCTAGCCTAGCCCCTATAAATCTATAATTTTACTTTTCAATAATATTGAAAATAATACACCTTTTCATTCCTTTCGAAACTCTATCTTTATATTTGACAATTTCAAAAATTATTATTTAATATATTTTATAATATAGTAATATATATTTATTTTATTATGGAAAAAGGGGGCGTTGTTAACCCTTTTGGAATGTTAGTAATATCTGGAAAAGTATATAGCGGGAGGAGTATAACATCTAAAGGATTGAATTTGGGAAATTGAAAGTAGTATATATTTCAGAGTAACTTTATATAAAATATTAATTTGGAATATTTAATTTGGTATTTAAATAACGTAGATTATGAAGATGAGTATCGAATCCATTCTAAACTAGGATTTATTAAGCATAGCAAGGCATCAAATTTTTTTGTTTTATTTTTTTAATGACAGTTTATTTGGATTAAAATTTTTATTTTATAAACGATTATGGAAGTCCAGGGATCCAATTTCTTGTGATGTAAATATTTTTTATCTTAATTGTTTTACAAAAATTTACATCTTAATAAATTTCATACCTCAAGAAATATTATCTCTCTCTTTCTTTATAGATTTGTGTTTAAGTTTCAATTTTTTTATTATATCATGGCGCACTATTTTTAAATTAATTTCATAATTTATTATTTTATGAGTCCACATGAATTTTTTAGGGGTGAGTGCAAGCTAATGAGGGTTACTTTTGACACCTTAGATGCAATAGAAAACTGAAAACTCAGGCATCCCTCAACTTAATTGTATTTTTTCAGATACTTACAAAAAATATCTTGCTTTGAGTAAAAAATATGTAGTGTAGAAAATTGAATTGGGTTTCTGAATAAATAAGTTTTATGTCTTGAAAATTTTCATAACTATGTCAAGGTTCATTTTTTTTAACAACCACTTTTTATTTTTTAGGCAAATGGTAATGTATATGTTTTGTGGGTGCAACCTTTGAGGGCCTAAATGATGGTTTCACGATACAAAACATTGCGGGCATGTAGAGAACATATAGCACTACTGCAACAATATTTCTCGAAAATAAAATTAGTAAATTTTAATTATTTTTATAATTATCTAAGTGATCATTCCTCGAAAATGGTACCTCTTTTGTGGGTGCACCCTTTGAAGGCCTTAATGAAATAATCATGTAATAGATTTTTTACAGAGTGTAGAGGTCAGTGTCTTCTAGTGCACCATATAATTTATTTTTAAAAGGATTAAGAATTGAAAAATTTATGGAAAAAACACTAACAACATGTTTGTTGACTTAAAAAGTTAGAACACAATAGAAATTGCAAAAAAAAGGAAAAAATAATATGTTTTAATAAAAAATACTTAATTAGAATCTGCATAATTTTTTTACTTATTTATGTTTAAGATTTCATAAAAAGTGATTGTGTGTAGCATAATATAACAAGTGCGTAAACAATGACTTCTTCAGAAACTGGAAGAAATGCCCAATTAGATATGATTTATCATATACCATAGCACATGTTTGGTATTACCGAAGAAAACTCCAAACCATACACATAGGACTATTGGTGACATGCGAGCAAGTGAATTGGTATGTTTAAATTCAAATTACATTTTTCGCCCTTATAGAATTGAAAAATAGGTGCACGTTATAGAACTGCAAAATGTCCGCGCATTATAGAACTGCAAAACACGTGTGCATTATAGAACTACAAAACGGACATGTGTTATGTAGTTCTATAATGTGTGCATGTTATGTAGAGAAAAAAAATCTAACACTATATGCAACATATCAAATGTATTGTTAATAGTTTAGAGGGGGTGTGGAAGGGTCAAGGACCTATGAGGATGTTGGAAGTTTAGGTGGGGATGGTTAATAGTTGAGAGGGGATGGGGAAGGGTCAAGGGCCTAGGAGGATGTTGGAAGTTCAATTGGGGATGGAAAAAGGTTAAGGGACTAGGAGGATGTTGTAAGTTTGAGTGAGTATATTAACAGTTGAGAGGGGGTGGGGAAGGGCCAAGGTCCTAGGAGTATGCTGTAAATTCAAGTGGAGAAATATGAATGGAATGGAAGATGATGGGTTACAATGGTGAATGGGAGTGGGGATTAAGAGCACTATTAAGAGGAGAAAATGTGTTGAATACATATAGGGTTATAAGTAGTACACAAGACTTGAGTGACGAAGGGGGATTAGGTGGAGGGGAGGAAGTGGGTGATGGTTTGATGGGAGAGAGGATTGGTGAATGGAAAGGTGGATATGGAGTATTAGAGGAGGAATAACGTGTGTTGGAGGAGAGAGGCGAGGGAGGGGGAAATTGAAGAGAGGGGAATGAGATGTGATAAAATAGAGAATATGGGTCATAATGAGTTAGGGGGTTGAGGAGAATGGATAAGTCAAAGAGAGAGAGAGAGGGAGGGATGAAGATAGATTGAAGGAATGAGATAGTCAGGGAATGATAGAAGGTGTGTGTGGGGGATTAGACACAAGGAGAGAAAGAGGGCATGGACACACATGTAGAGAGAGAGAGAGAGAGAGAGAGAGATGGTGTCAAAGACATAGGGTGGAGGGTTCACTGATGGGGAAAGAGGGAGGTTGTGAAAGAGAGAAACATGGAGAGGGAGGGTGACAAGATAATAGGGAGGGAGGGATATAAGTTGAGAGGGACAAAGGACAGGGTAAAATGATAATGGAAGATGACTGGTAATTAAGGGAAAAGGGAGGGAGATATTTATAGAGGGAGGAATAGTGAGGGGGGTAAATAGAAGGTGCAGAGAGAGGAGATACAAAGGGAGTTTGTGAGAGAGGGGACGACACAGAGAGAGAAGGAGAGAGAGAGAGAGAGATTATGTGGGAGAGAGGGGGATGGGTGAGAAAAAGAGGGATAGAGGGAGGCATGAAAAATAGAGAGAGGGAGTGATGGAGGGAAGGATAGTGATGGAGGTATAGAGAAGGTGGATAGAGGTTATGAGATATGGGAAGTGAGGGAGGGACACCAACACACATAGATATATATTGAGAGAGAGGAGTGACACACATACACAGATAAATAGATTATGTGGGAGAGAGGGAGGGAGGGGTGAGCGACAAAGAGAGAGGAGGGAGGGGTGAATGATAGAAAGAGTGATATGGTGGGAGGGATAGTGAGGGAGGTATATAGAAGGTGGATAGAGGCAATGTGAGAAGGGGGTGAGGGAGTGACACACACACACACACATAAAGAGAGAGAGAGAGAGGCACATAGACACACACGCGCACACACACACATATAGAGAGAGAGAGAGAGATTGTGTGGGAGGTATAAAGAAGGTGGAGAGGGGTTATGAGAAATGGGAAGTTATGGAGGGAGACACACACACAAACACACCAATATATATATATATGTATATATATATATATATATA
>LPNX010198225.1:122728-139363 GCA_001517045.1 Pseudotsuga menziesii | reverse complement strand
ACCAATCCACAAGAGAGAAATTTTATTATCTCATGAAGGAAAAATTATGAGAATTTATAGCATCCATTTTCAATATAAAATATATTTGTACTTATCTCACTCAGTCATCCCAAACTCCTCCTCAGAAACTGTATCAAAAAGCCTTCACTATTCTAATACTGTACGACCCAGTACAACAATAAACATAACACTATGCAATCCTCAAATTACGTGATGGGTAGGATGCAAGTACAATATGGCCGAGTTCAAAATTTACTCTAGCATTTAATGTACTCAATCTACCTCGATATGCATGTACTAACTCTTGTTGTACGACTCAACAAATATCTTATGTATGCCCCTGCTAAATGCTCACTATACCACCATGTTAACACTACTAAAGATGTTCCCTAGTTTGCGTGCCACCCTTTCCTTGAAAGGGACCCTTAGGAGGGGTATCTTAGGTCTGGTTAGGGTTGCAACAATGATTGGAAGGGAGAAAAGGGTAGGTCTAGGGATGAAATGGGGATTATTTAGGTTAGAGGAGGAGGGGCCAAGGGTTGAAAAATAGGGCTGAGGGATGAAAGGAGGAGGCTAAAAATGTAGAGGGGATGAATTTTTAGCAGACCAAAAATGTAAGGGGCGTATTTTTAGCAAGCCGAAAATTTAGGCAGGCCGAAATTGTAGAGGGGCAAAATTTTTAGGAATATCAATAAGTTTTTGGATTTTTTAAAGGATTTTTCAAAAATAATTCTGACTTTTAGGTTTTTTGATATAAAATTCTAGACCTAAAAACTAACCTTGATTACCATGAAAATGCATAAAATTTGAATAAAATTGACGAGACAAGGGTTTTAATGGATGAAACTCCAAACCCTAGGCCTAGAGGATAGGTGATCGGCCTCCCTCTTGGATTGATTTTATCCTTTACACTAAACTAGGGCTTCTCACAACAACCCTCAAGGTTCATTTCCAGAGCCTAATCTAGTGCAAATTCAAAGATCCAAGGCCAAATTAGGGAAAAACTCTTCCAAAGAGTGTTTTCCAGCATGCAAATTTGACAGAGGGCAAAGAAGAAGGCCAAACTCAGAATAAATGTAGCTCTAAGGCCATCATTCAAACATCAAAGAAGTAAAGCTTACTTACCTTCAACAACAAATATTTTATTCAAAGACTTACTTGAGCTTATGTTAGTGCAACAATTCCTAGCATCCACCTTGCATGAGTAAAAACCCTAGAGAGCATCCAAATTTGATCCTTTAGACAAAGAAAACAATCCTCCAAAATGTGTGCATCATTTCCAAAAGCTCTAATTAAGGTAGAGGAGTAACATAATGTTTTGTCCCATTTCCTTGTGTTTTTACAATGAGTGAGGAGGCTTATTTGTAGATTTACAACCTCACTTTTTACAAATAACAAGGCCTACAAGCCTAAAAATGTCAATGTGAAATTATAACATAGAATAATATAAAATAATCTAGGACATGGGTAACTTGGTCCATTTTCCCTATAGTTACCAAAAACTAACGAAAATAACCTAAACTGAGCAAATGGCTCCACACTAAAGAATGGAATGAGAAAGGGGGAACACCATGCCTAATCTAACCCCAACAATGTTGGAAAAACCTCAACATCCCCCTTCAATCATGCTTGAAGGTCTGGTGCCTAGTATGAAATCATCATTTCTCTAGGCCCAAGGAGAGAGGGCATTGTACTGAAATGAGTCTAGGAGGGGTTCCTAGGGTGATCGAAAGAGGAGGAAAGTGTCTCTGAGTGAAACAGTGTCACATGTGTGAAAATAATGTAGGGTTTCATGTGACCTAGTGACCTACCCCTAGGAGCCCCATACACCAAGCTTAGGGCCACAATCTTCAGAATGAGGCAGTCAACAATGCCATTAATCCTTAGTACTCCTAAAGGAAAAATCAAGGGGCCGACTATAACCATCCCTCAAAAGGTGCAGATAACACCCTCTACCCGTGCAGAAAAAAATGACCCCTCTCCTGGAAAGATGTCTGAAAACAAGTTGGTACAGGTACCACGTAACATTCCTTGTCCTCATCATATAGCTAGATGCAAATTCCTTCAAGACTTTCATCGAACAGTTTGAACAACTAGACTTTTCTCTTATTCTTCCAACCAAAAGCCCCTTTTGCAAATCACTTGCAACCCAAGTACACAAATATGAACACACTGCTCAAACCAAAAAAATCTTTCTAGGAAGCCCTCTTCTATTTTCCATTGATCTTTTCATATCCCCATCTCTGATACTATGCTAAAACTCAAACTTAACTTAGCCCACACACTTAGCTAACCTATGATAACAATCTTCAATAATCATGAAATTCGTCATACATCACATATGATACATTTTTCATGTCACTCTAATATTATATATTGTAACTAAGTGCATTTACCAGTGGAAATAAATACCAAAAAACAGACTACAAATAAACATTTGAAACTGATATTTTGGTCCAAACACCTTCGAAAAATCCCCAAAGGTAATAACTAGTCGACAAGAGAGAAATTTTATTAGCTCATGAACAAAAATTCTCATAATTTATAGTAGTCATTTTTAGCATAAAATATCGCTATACTCATCTCACTCGACCATCACAAATGTGTAATGTCCCCCTCACCCAATCTGGCCATCAAGAGGGGGCATTACATGGATTCGGGGCCTTCGAATTTCACACAAAATCCAATTTGTGATTTCATAACAAATAAAATACGTGTGTAGAACATAAGAAAACATACACAGTAGAGATAAAATCAATCCACACACATATAGTATGCATATACAAGTATAAATATTACAGGAATTAATTAAATATGTTTCATATTCAAATACACAAGAGTTTTTATCTTTAATAAATAGAGATCCAAGCAATTGGTTTTGTAAGAGTGATTTTCCACCCAACCGTAGGCACTATGTTTAGCATATACTCTTTCTACTGAGAGGCCACCCCCAAGTTGGGCTATGAGTCCATCAGGGCAAAGGAAACACCTATAGGCTTCTCTCTCTCAGGCCACAACCCAACCTACTCTGTATGCTTATCCAAATACTCATACAGAGTTGTACAAGGATCTCACTCAGATCTCACAGCCATGGCTTCCACAATACCTGCACCACACAACACCCTTCTTGGATCAGGCATCCCCTTCACTGATCCATGACTCTCTACAACCATCCATCTTGTCGAGTGCTTCCAGTTTATGCATAGAGGAAGACCAATCTGCTATTGATGTTGGAGAACCACCTATAGCCTCAATTCATGGCTTCTCAAACATATACGAGTAGAAAAACTCAATGGGAAAGTATCCCTAGCTTGCCTAGCCTCTCTACAGCCATGGATTTCCCTTCCCACTTACAACCATCAATTTCTCTTCCAAATTTGCAATGTCCCTAAATTCGAATTTCCTAGGTTATACAAGTCATGAACAATAATGCAAAGCTCTGAGTAGTGTAGATTTGCGTGAGACTGTGAGAGAATGAGGGTTAACCCCAAGAGGTATGAGAAAATGGTGACAAGACAACTGACATAACTTCTGACAGTAGAAGAAAGGACTCCTGGTAGCTCCAGTTGACTTCTAGCAGCTAACAAAACTGTCACAAAAGAGCAATCAATCCCATGCTTCAATAACTGCATGAGGGGAATTTTCCCACCAACCCCACACATGCATTCAATGATTGTAAAATAGTCAAAAAAGAGATAATTGACTTATTCAAGGCACGTGACAGAATTTGGGTTACTTCTAAAGTTGACACATGGGAGCAAGGATTTGGTCTTCCATGGACCCACTTTCCTCTTCCCCTCTAGTGGAATCATAGCCCCTTTGGTGCTCTTTACAACCATCCTTCGACCATTTTATTATTTATGCACATAATATTTACATACATTTCGAATTTTCATGATAAGACAAATACAAAGTCCAAATAAAGTATTTACATCATACATGCCTAGTCATTCCCTAGTCGAGCCTTGGCCTTGAGCTCCACAGTAGGAGTTGATACTAGCATATTTACATCATTTACATAATTTTGTTCAAATACATCCCATTCAAAACTAGGGTTATTACAAAACTCCTTCTCAAAAACTATATTTACATCATTTACATAATTTTTTTCAAATACATCACATTCAAAACTAGGGTTATTACAAAACTACTTCTCAAAAACTATGTCAACAATATGTCACTATTATGTTGTTAGTAAGGCTCAGTACAATAGTAAACATGGCATTGTACAGTCTTCAAATTGCGTGTTGCATAGGATGCAAGTACAATACTGTAATGTTCTATTTTTGATAAATAGGGAATTGACCGAGGACCTTTAATATCAGGAGCATATTAGGACAATTATTCAGTCATCACTATAGTAAATAGGGCCATCAAAGTTATTATCATAAAGAATGCGAAGCATGCATGCCTTATTTATTCAGTCTTAAAATTCAACAAGAAAATAGAATTACATGCATGCAAAAGTAAAGCGCAAACCCTAAAATTGACATGCAAACCCTAAAAGTACATGCTAAGATATTTAAGACGGTTTATTGGACCAAAGAACATATCAATTATTATTATTGTTGATTTGGAGTATTTTGAGTAGCAGCACAGCGTGCAGCAGCAACAGTTGGGGTTGAAGACAATGTCTTCAGCTAATGAGGGTTCGACAATGAAATATTTGTCCTAGTCTCCTTCAGGGTGGACCATTTAGGTCCACCGTCATCTTTCACCTTATTCATCCGTATCCAGTGATCCAACATTCCAAGAACAATTTTTTGCAGGTTCACGTGTGCAACTGGGGATTTAGCTGGAAAACCCCAAAGTATTTGTTGGGTCTCTGAATCCCATTTTCTCTTCTGCCTAACAGCTTCATCTTCATCAGTAGGGTCACTCCACTTCCTTGAGTGATTATCAGTCCGCATTTTTCTCATCCAGAGTAATTATCAGCATAACCGTGCACTTGGGGTGTGAGCACCAAATAGGAGGATCAATTCACTAGCCAGCTTAGAGGGGTCAAAAAAATGCATGCACCGGTCATTCTCTCCAGTACGAGAAGATCTACATCCCAACAAAATCTCAGCTCCATCAAGCACCTCCTTCACAAAAAACGTCACCTTTAGCTAAGGAGAGGGTTTCTTTGATGTTGGGAGGTAACATCGGGAAGGAAGTGTTAACACCTCTATGTTGAACAGTTGAGGAAGAGGTATGATTGAGGAAGATAAAAGGATACATAAATTTGCAAGGTTTAATACTTTTGATTCCATTATTAAATTGTGCATAATGGTTGATTTGGCATGCAATCCGAAGGTGTAAAGCGATTGGGGTGAAATCTACGGTTTAAAATGAATCCGCTAGGTAAAGATGCGTAGGAGATAAGTTATGTGGAGAAGCGGATGTGGTTAACAAAGCTTAAAGATCAACGGTTATGGAATAAAGCAAACTAAAATCTACAACTGAGGGACAGTCCGCTGAATAAAGATGTACACTTGAAAAAATTAAAAAGGCTAGCGGAATGTGTACAGCCAATCTCAATCCAACGGTTTAAGCAAAAAGTGAAAACTCATGGACAGTCATTATTGGTTCTGGAGGGTAAAGTTACAAGATGGTTAAAAGGGAAAGGTGGTAGCAGAATGTAAACCATGTTCCATGTGGCAACTTGAAGTGAATTTCGCGGAGAAAAGTAGTTTGGGAAAAACCGCTTGATGAGGGCTCCGGAAAGGACCGTTGTATAAAGGTAAAGTTGAATTGGTTTAAAAAATCATTTCATTTGTGTGTTGCGGGTGAAAGGAAGGAGACGGTCCGCCATCTTTCCAAAGTCAACTTCTATGTATTTACAATCACAGGTAAGCCTTAAAACACTTAAACTTGGTTCAAGGAGTTGCTGCCATTGTTCGTTATGGAAAAGGAACAGGGTTTAGGAGTTTTATGTAGGGTTTTGGATGAAAGGAAGGAATTTGTTGTTGATAGGGAAAAAAACGTATGTGACCTTGTTTTATCAGTTGGAAATGTATCAGTCTCGAAGGAGCGGTTGTGGCAGTGTAATTTGCAGGGAAATGATGTTCTGAATATCTGCAGTTCTTTTTCATATTATTTTGCTATTGAGCAAACCTTACCATTTCCTGAATTTGTTGAATGGTACGCAAACAGTTATTCTCCCTCCGAAAGAGTTTTCATGATTCATACCACGTCCAAAATACTTTGTAAGGTTGATGCAAAAGCCGTTCGCGGATTACTAAACCTACCTGATAATTTCCCTGATAATAGTGAGTCTTTGAATGAGTCGGTCTTAGTCAAAATGTATAAAAGTTTTAAAACCGAAGTTAGATGCCAATTTCTATCCAATATTCTGAAAGATGGTCAGTCATTAGAAGGACTTTTTCTGCCATATAATGTTAACATTTTCAAAAAAGAGGCACAGATGGTTATGTCTTTAGTTAGTCAAATTCTAGGTTTAGATGATGATATTCATATCAGTGAAATCGTTTTAGGTTTCTTATGGAGAATAAGTTCAATTGAGCCTGAGTCCCATTTAATCCATTGTTTCAATCTGGATGAGTACTTGGATGAATTTATCCATGTCCAATTGGTTGAATTTCCCAAAGTCAGGTTTTTTAAATATCAGTCATACCTACTGAATATGTTGTTGTGTTCAAATGTGTCGAAATTGCAATTCCTGTCCACCATTTTCTCTCCAGATCTTCTAAAACAAATCAATATGTTTGAGTTTGTAAATACAATTATGTCCGAGATGTATAAATTGTTGTTTGATCATGTATTACTAAGGGTGTTAGAAGAATGAAACTCATGCTACAGTCTTCCTAAGAGGACGAAATAGGAGACTGATTCTTATATAAATATTTTATTGTTTTAAGGGTGTATGGATTCACTGGGGAACCATACAAGCTACCTGTTTTTCTGGCTCCAAGGTTATTTGAACTTGATTTTATGAGACAAATATTGTGTGCAAAAGAAGAGCATTTCAGGGCGTTCAAAAAGTCTTCAAATGTTAAGTTTCCTCTTAAAGTTGGCCTGTTTATTTTCAAAAACAAAAGTGCCCTGTTGGTTATAGAAAAGTTATTAGAAGTTATGGATTTCCAAAAGGAGCAAAGAATCAATTATGATCCACATCACATAATTTCTCAGAGAAAGCAGTCAAACAAAAATAAACCATTCGATCATCAAGTTATCGAAGGTTTAGATAAAATAGCCAATTTGTCTCGTTTTGAAGAAAGTTCAGGAATTGATCAGGGTAGGAGCAATGAGTCGATTGCAGCAGTTCAAGCGCCTGATAATCCTATCATTTTGAATAAGAGGAGTCTCTCTGAGACTGAGAGTATGGATTTGGATGAAAACATTTCATATAAAAAGATCAAAACATACTCTCACGATGATCAAGTTTCAGAAGAAATCATTTCAGAGGATTCAAAGAAAATGGTTTTGTTCCCGAAGAAGTGTGTACAGATAAATCAGTATTCCTTTGGAGGAGAAAGTAGTGCAAATCCCAGTTCATGTTTCAAATCCAGAGCTGATTTAGTGTCAAGTTATGCTGAAAAACAAATGCAGTCATTAGAGGAAGCCAGAAAATTTATTCCTCGAGTTAGAAGTCTAATGAATCAAAAGACATCGTTGATTTATACTCGAGAAGTGGAGAGAAATACCTTGAAGTTTGTTGTGGTTAATGATAAAAAAGTATCTGAGATGGAAGTGAATTTAGATAAAATTAGTGTTCCCGATAAGATACAACTCCATAAGTAGACTGGAGATGTTATCTATTCCGATTTATTACATGCTATTATGAAAGTTAACAAATTGCAGGCCCTTGTAGATAAAATGGAAGTCCAATTGAAGCATGAGAAAGTGGAAAATAAAGAAAATCTGATCCAGATTAAAAAGTTACAGGGAGATGTTATCAGCTTAGGAAATGAACCAGGAAATGTACAGGCAACCAAAATAATTTTAGAAGAAAAGGACAATACCATCCAGGTATTAAAAAAGAAGCTGAAAATCTCAAATGCTGAACATGCTCAATCCCCAGAATTATTTACATTGCAGGAAGAAAAAGATAAAGTTTATCAAGAGATGATGGATTACAAAGGCAAAGCATTGAAATTACAAGAGGAGAAAAACAGATGGGAAGTGGAGAGAGCTAAATTGATGACCTAGATTTCGAAGTTAAAAAAAGATTAGAATGATGAAAAGGAAATTATGGAAGAGCTGAGGAGTCAAACTCCTGTTGACACAGATTTATCTCTTGTGAACATTGAAAAACCGTTAAGAATATTTTCTGCAGATGATCCGCTAGTTCCTATGTCACAGGTAAGTCTGAAGGATGTGGAAATCAAAGAATTAAAGGAAGAAAATGAGAAGATTAAGTCAGAATTGGCTAGAATCATTGAAGAAAACAATAAAACATTAAATGATAAAAGCCAGTTACATAAAAAGTTTAATGAGTTGAAGGATAGGAAAAGCTCCCTTACAAGGAGCTAAACATTTAATTTGGGATACATTATCTGTGGAAATCACCAAGTTTAGACACTATTTAAATTTTATTGATGATCAAAGTGCATTAGTTAATTTAGCTACTCAAAGACTGAAGTTGGCAAACGAGACCATGGAAAAGAAGCCTCTAAATACAGCTCAGAATGCTTTAAATTTTTTTGAATTCTTTAACATATCAAAAGTTACAGGACATCGGAGTTAAGGACAGAGTAGCTATTGTACTTTGGGTGAAGAAATTTATTAACAAACATCGGCTCATGAAGGTGGTACAGGATAAAGCAAATACAATGTCTTCAGAGATAAAGGATTTCAGGCTTGCATTTAAGGATCTATTTGAAGACGGCCTCCCTTCTTTCTGGGATGATGAAGGAAGATTATTTTCTCAGGAACATTATCACAATTTTCTAGTACAAAATCGCATGGACCATTCCAAGTTTGAAGATTTGGTTAAAGGACTGACTGGAAAGATCATTGTAGAAAAATTGATAGAGGATTTCGAAGTGTTGCAAAAGTTTTTGATCATTAGAAGAGGATTGCCCATAGTATGTTATGAAGCCTATGTGGATCTGGAGGTATATATTAGAGAAACGATAGAATATGAGACACCAAATGCGGAACAATGGAGGATCGTGGAAAGATTCGGGAAGACCAAGTATATACTTCATCCTTGAAAACAGGTGTTGCACGTCGTGGAGCTGCTTATTCGGGATACCCTGCAATCACTAAGTTGATTATAATCAAATGATCTATTGTTAGAATCGAAGCATGTATTTTTATTCCAAGTTGTTAGGAATATAGTTACAAAAACACTTTGATTAACTGATTATTCAGTTATTGATCTTCTTGGGAAGAAGCTATCTTTGTATATATTTGAATTTATTTGATGTATTGGGGGTTGGAACCCATATGTTTAGACTGATATTTTTGAAAACTTATTCATTTTTTAGTAAATAACAGAGCCGAATGGTAGTTGATCTCCAAATATTCCTGTGTCATTTAATGTTATAGTCTATGCCTTCTTTCCATGTGATTGTCTTCTAAGTGCTTACATGTTGATGAAATTGTCATTGATTCCAACATGGACTTGAAGTGCCCCACAGGATGTCATTGATGCTACCAAGTCCCACCTACAGTGTCTTGATCCCTTACAGAGTGGGTTTGTGCCTTGAAGCACCTTGTACCCAATTGACAAGGTCCTTGTACCCACAAGGATGAATCTCGAAGCCGCCACCTTGCTGAAGACATTGAAGACCTTGGAGATGGTCGTGAAGCCTTGGTAGACGATGGAGAAGCCCTAAATGGCTTGGAGAAGCATTAATGACCCATTCTGTGGTCATTTATGCTCTGATGGTGTCATGGTACCCCAGAAGAAGGCCCATCTACCCCACAAGTGATGGCACGATGGACTTTGTCCCTTGGAGGCCTCATGGTCTGGTTCATGTGTGTGGAGCCCTTGATGTGTGGATGGAAACCCTTATTTGATTGATGATGACCTTAATACCCTTGGTGGAATTCATGGATATTGGCATGTTGTTGAACCCATGCACATGCCCTCCGTATGATGAAGAAGCTCTTGAATCACTTAAAGAAGCATTGAAGAAGTGCTTATACCCACAACCTTTATAAAGTTCATGTTTGACGCCCATTGGGGAGTTTGGTTTTATGAAGTTCTTGACACTGATGATGAGGTTTTGGAAGGTTGAAGAAGCTCATATGGTAACAAAGCACATGTTACTCTTACTCTTGGGGTCCTTGATACTTTGATGCTACGATGAAGTCCTATGTGATGGGCTTGAAAGCACCTTCTTTAAAAATCATATGACATATTTGAAAAGAGCTCTTAAAACCCTTATGATTGAAGGTGTGGTCTCTGCACCCATCCTTTTGTGCTCTTAGAAACCCTTGATTACCATTAAAGTACTTGAAGCAGCCATCAAGAGATTTGAAATCAATTTTTGATGTCCTGCACAAATTCAAGAAAATGAGATTAAAGAAATTTGTGAATGCAGACAAGAGTTTCATAGAAGGAAATTTCTCATCAATCCCTTTCCGTTGATATATGGAGCGTCTCCTAACTCCTCACAGTTGAAGAGATTTGTATTTTTGAAGTCTAATGAATAATTTTTTTCCCCATATAATTCAGCTCAGTCAAACAAGATTTAATAAATAAAAATATATAAAAGCATATACAAGTCGGCACCATAAAGTTAGTAAAAATGTGTATAAATAGGACATAACATGTCCTCATTTCAAGTATGAAAAATTCGATGGAGCTCTGAGATTTTTCACTGAGGCAATTTCGTGGAGCAGCAGCACTATGAAAATTTCGGACTGTCCACTGAGGCAATTTCGGAGGTGCAGTACTGTGGAAATTTTGGACTGTCCACTGAGGCAATTTTAGAGGTGCAGCACTGTGGAAATTTCGGACTGTCCACTAAGGCAATTTCATGGAGCAGCAGCAAGCAAACTTGAGGATGATCTCTCTCTGATTTTCGAATTGTTATTTTGTAACAGCAGCACCAAATTGATTTTTTTTAGCAGCAGAAATTCATTACGAACTTGTTTGGGGACTCTTCACAATACAGGAATATAGTCCATGCATAAACATGACAGCTGTGAGATGGTGGATCATGACAGGATGATAATCTAAAGCATTTCATTCTTAAAGTTGATCTTGACAGTCCTTATGACTGAGCAGTCGAAGTTTGAGCCCTAACCTGGTGAAGAGGACAGCCCTAGAACTTTGTAAAGTGATGATATTCCAAGGTTGAGTTGTCCTAATGCATATGAAGACATGAAAAGCAACCATCAACGATGAAGAGGAAAGTGAACTCAGTGGACTGAGGTGATTGTACATACACAGTCCCGAAATTGAGAGGTTTAGGGATTCTTCTCAACACATACAAACAATCCGGATTTGGACTTGTTTGGGTCTTACAAAGCACATAAAATTCCCAAATTTTGATGGCAGCCCATGCATGAAATGGTGAAGTCAAATAGTGTGTATTTCACTGAGGAAATTCAGACTGTTTAAGAGTAGCAGTAAAAGTTTTTTTCAATCTAATGACTGTGGCAGCAGCATAAGTTTGAAGTTTGAATTGTTTTGGGCAGCATAATACACACATATATATTCTACATCAACGTGCATTTCTCCACGATATCCAAGCATTCAAAGGTGCTCTATCCTAGCACTAATTTCAGGTATACAATATCTGATCTAGCACAAGCACAACCATCAGAAATTTCTGGGTTTGTATAGCAGACGTTTCTATGGTCTAACTCAAGCCTTTTGTTTACTGTTAATTGGACTAAGACTGAGGTATGTACTGATTATATTTGGCCTATATTTCTTGAAAGAAAATGTGCCAAAATGGGGATTGAGTACCTTCAATGATATATCAGTCCTTGTGAGGCTTGTGAACTAGAAAATGTATTATTTATTGAAACATCCTTTAAGGACAATATTATGGGCAGTTCTGTAGTGAATAGTGAAAAGGTTAAATTGAACAGTAACAACCTTTGTTGAAGTAGTTTGTAAGAGGCTTCGCAAGAAGTCAAAGGATAGTTTGTGGCTGTGTTTGATGACAATGTTACCCCGACTGAGTAGTGACAGTTGACAGCCTCAACTTGTACAGTTGCTTTGACTTGACAGTATCAACATTTGTTGAAGTATCCTAGACTTGAAAATAACAAGCAGACTTGACAAGTGACAGTCTCTTTTGATGACAGTGATAGAAGTCCAACAAGTTGACTATAGCAATCTTTGATGTGATTTGCAACAGCAATAACTTGGGAGTAATTTTTGACAGCAGTAAACATGACATGGATAGAATGCTGATGTGACAAAGATTGCTTGTGATGAAGATATGATGCTGGTGGACAGAATGCAGATGTGACAGAGATTGCTTGTGATGAAGACATGATGTTGGTGGATAGAATGTTGATGTGACAGAGATTGCTTGTGATGAATACATGGTGCATTAGTTTCTTTCTAAAGTGGTTTTTGTTGTTACCTTAAAATTACCTTTCACAACCTTGGGTATATTTTGAGTGCTAACACCCAGGACATTTGTCTAAAATAGATTCGGTAACTTCGGTCCTCGAGAATGAACAGGGATTGTATCATCCCGGGATATTTGTTTAAAACACATCCAGTGACTTTAGGCCCTCCTAAATGTAGTGTGATTGTATCATCCTTGAGCTTTTGTTCAGAATGTATCCAAAGGATTCGGTCCCCGAGAATGTGGTCGGATTTCATCATCCCTGAACTTCTATTCATAAAGGTATCCAGAGGCTTCGGTCCTCAAGAATGTGGTGGGATTGCATCATCCCTGAACTTCTGTTCAGAAAGGTATCCGAAGGCTTCATTTTTCAAGAATGTGGTGGGATTGCATCATCCCTGAACTTCTGTTCAAAAAGGTATCCAGAGGCTTCGGTCTTTGAGAATGTGGTGGGATTGCATCATCCCTGAAGTTCTGCTCAGAAAGGTATCCGAAGGCTTCTGTCCCCGAGTATGTGGTGGGATTGCATCATCCCTGAACTTCTTTTCAGAAAGGTATCTGGAGGCTTTGGTCCCCGAGAATGTCGTGGGATTGCATCATCCCTGAAATTTTGTTCAAAATGTATACGGAGACTTCGGTCCCCGTGAATGTGGTAGGATTGTATCATCCCTGGAATTAAAGTACAAAAGTGATTCGAAGACATTCGTCTTCGTGTTGTGGATTATAGGTTGTTGTTGATGATGTTGATGTTACTCATCGAAAGATCATAGTGTGATGAAGATGATGTTACTGATTGAAAGATCAGAGTATGATGATAATGATGTTGTTGATCAAAAGATCAGAGTATGATGATGATGATGTTGTTGATCGAAAGTTTAGAGTATAATGATGATGATGTTGCTGATCAAAAGTTCAAAGTTTTTTGATGATGTTGTTGATCGAAAAGTTCAGAGTATGATGATGATGATGTTGTTGATTGAAAGTTCAGAGTATGATGATGATATTTCTGATCGAAAATTCAAAGTGTTGATGATGATGTTGATCGAAAAAATTCAAAGTGCTTATGATGATGATGATGTTGATCGAAAAAAGTCAAAGTACTTATGATGATGATGATGTCGATCGAGCAGTCAAAGTGTTGTTGCTGCTGAAGTTTGAAGATGATAAAAAGATTGCGATGATCTATAGATGTATCACCCTGATGATGTTGATGATTCCCTCCTTCTCCTACCGTTGTTGTTGTTTTTTTCTTTGTAAGAATACCCTTCTCGTTAAGGGGGAGTGTTGAATTATTGTAACTTTGAAGAATATTCTAAATATATTTTATTGGTCCTCGATGCTTCTATTTGGGAGAATTATTCGTATTTTCTTGTACCCCCGATGATTCCTATCAGGAGAATTACTAAGATTCATGAGGAAGTCCCCTCCCTTGTAAGTCGATTCATTAGTACCCTTCGGAATACATTATTATATTAAGTTAACCCAGTTATGTTTACTCGATCCTACATAACTGAGTTAAGTTTACTCGATCCTACATGACAGGGTTAAATTTCAAGTGAACGAAAGAATATAAATAGAGGTGAGGTGCTTCTCATTTGAACACACTCACAATCACTTTTGTAGTGCATAAGAGAGAGAGAGAGAGAAATAGCTGGAGAAGGAGGAGGATTAGTTGTTTGGTTTTACCTTTTATCTTTTTGGGGCATCTATATTGAGGAAGCTTTTGTTGGGTTTTTCCCATTAGGATTTTCCTAGCATAAATCTATGTTGTTGTTCTGATATTGTTTCCTTCAGTGATCATGTCTATATGCTTTTGTTATGAAATTGAAATTAAATGCTCATAATCTAGCTTATCATATGGAATTTTAACAGGGAGCCTCCTCTTCTGAGTAGCTATCGTCATATTCATTGTATAATGGAGGCCTGGAAGATTCCCTAACCCCCCCCCCCCAATTAAACTGGGATTATGGCAAGAAGGATTATTTATTCATCAAACAGATTATGATACCCCACCTGCATGGTCCCATGTTGCTTATCTGTGTGCTCATAATAAGACAAGATGGGACACACAACAGATTCCATTGGTTCACTTCCCCCATCATCCATCCTAAACAATGCCATGACCTTATTCTTAACCTCCATTTTCTACGCTCGGTTAGAGATATTTAATCTCTATTTAAGAAAATCGAATGAGGAGAAGCATAAGGGCATGCAGTTACCCTCTTCCTGCTCATGGTATTCTTCATGGAAAACAGGACCGAGAGGCGCAGGAGAATTCAATTGTTCATCCTATTCCTCTTCTATTAGTAGAGAAAGCCCTATGTGTTCCGGTAGGTTCTCGGGAGCATTTTAAACTTTCTCCGTACATAGGAGTCCTCTAACCTCTTGACTACTCATGGGACATGGTATGCGGTCCATCGTGAATACCTCCATCCACCTTTCTATGGCCTCCATCCTCTCATTCGCTCTGGTCTTCAGCGCTTCGGAGGGAAGAAGCTGGAGGGAATATTTGTTCCATCCTCCGTCTCCTTCCTCCCTCCCCTTGTCCCTAGTAGCAGTTAGGTTCGTCTCCACCTCTAAAACGTCCTTTACCATGTCTTCCAGCAAGACTGGCCTTCTTTCGTTGAGCCACAAAGTGAATTCGCTATCAAAGGATTCAACATACTGGAGTTGGGCCGCATCAGAAGGAGGTTTAAAATCGGATGGGATAGTGGGTTAACCAGACATATGACTTAATTATATGTTCCTTCTATATTATCACAGATTTAGGCCCATATAAATTTGTATAGACATATATTGACATTCCATAGGTAGTTATTCGAGATGTTGGGAAATTTAGGTTCCAACTGGACCTTGATGAGGTCCTTGAAGTACACGGATTTTTTATGTTTGTGGGATGGGAGTTAGTAAAATATTAGTCTCGCATTTAGAGGATGATGGCTATGGATTGGTGTTCATGTTAGGTCATGTTTTTTGTTGGAGTATCAATAAACCCACTCACAACTTAGGATAAAATAATTAATCAATTTTGCTTAATTTCCTACCCACTAGCCTAGATAGTTGGCATTCACTTGCACTACAAAGTCAACACTTTCCATCTATACCCCAGGAATGATTTAATTCTAATTTTGGGTTGATCTTGACCACTTTATTGACTCCTAGAATTAGTAGCTGTGCTTTCATGCAGATTATTCCTTATTATGCTTTTATCCAACTTTTATGTGGATAAGGTAAAGCTAGTTAACTAGGAAACTGGTATCTTTTGTTGTCGACCCATCCTCCATGATTTTCTCTCCATTCTCCAAGATTAGCACGTTTATCCATCACTCTTGATAACTAACTCATGCTTTTGCTAATTTGTGAGGTCCTTGACTAATTTGGGAAGTGCTTTAGCCACCTATGGGGGTTTATCATACTTGGTAAGTTTGATTTATGAGCTAGCAATGATTTTTCTTCCATAAAATAAAATCTCCTTTATAAGGATGTTTTACTATTGTCATAATATCAATGATCATTTATTGATCATTCATTAATGTGTGTTCATTGATTCCGCTTCTTCTCTCCTTATGCTAATTCTTTGCAATTCCCAGTGAGATTAATTGTGTCCTTAGATTCTTAGCTTGTTTACAGAATTCATGTTTCCAGCAAGGCTTTAGAATTTTGACATTTTCTTGTATTAGGAAGAAGAACGAGCTGGCACCACAATCCTTCTTGGTGATCACAGGGATAGGCTGTATGTGGTGAGAGGAGGTGCTGTACATCCAGGGTCAAGAGGATGGCTATTTGAGTCATAATTTGAGGGTGAGGCATGTAAATATATTCATAGCACTAGAAGAAGACTCAGGCATTCTAGTGATCATGAGCAGGGTCATGAGACTCAAGTAGAGTCTCATGCATCAGAGTTCCAGTTAAGTGTCAGGCACATGTCTCTGAGAGGTGTTCTAGACCAGGAGGGAGTTGCTTCAAGAACCATAGTTGGAGATTCAAATTATTCCAAAAGGACCTCCCTCGTTAGGAGGGAGTGTTGAATTAATTAACTTTGAAGGTCCTCCCTCGTAGTTTTGGTGTGTGTGTGTGCGTGATGAGGGGGGACATAAAGGATTTCTTCCTTATTGTTTTTGTGTAAAAAGTGACCTTTATGTAAATA